>OZ038478.1:109386446-109496446 GCA_964036315.1 Acanthosepion esculentum
GACAGAAATATGCATTACATTTCAGATATATGACACGCAAGCATCATTATATATATATATATATATATATATATATATATATATATATTAACAGTATTGTTCGCTTGAAAAACCTCGGATGACTCAACTTGTAGACAGGTGTGGGCAAATTTGTACCCGACGAAAAAATTGTTGTAAAAAAAAAATAAAGATCTAAAACCATTAGAACAAGGCGGAAAAATCCTCAACTGTCATAAGTCCTTAGTCCAAAGAAAACAAAACAAGCGAGTATAATGACAACGAAAACGTAGAGGGCTCAATACGTTAAATAGAGCGGTAGTAAATTAGAATAAATCCTAATGAACCCGACAAACCTACCTAAGAAACGAATCTTCAGTGAAAATGTCACCTTTATCTTGAAGATCCGTTTACGTGAAACCTAGGTAGGTTTACCTGGCTCGTTAGGATTTGTTTTAATATATATATATATATATATATATATATATAACGTAAATCATTCAAACGTAAAACAAATACTGAAGCTAAGTATACGACAAGAATCACTCTCGCAAGCAATATTTAATTATATTATAATTAGCTTCACTATTTGTTTTTCATTTGAATGATTTACGTTACATAAATTGAATACGCACTACATAATTGATATACACCGCACACACACACACACACATATATATATATATATATATATATATATATATATATATATACACGTACATATATATATATATATATATATATATATATATATATATATAGTCTGAGATTTTAGTAGTTATTGGGAATAATTAGTGTGTGAGTCTGTTGGAAAGGATTAGTTATTTCACCCCCGTATATAGCCAACGACTGGGTCTTGATAAACTAAAAAGGTGAAGACTATAGAGAATAGTCTGTCCCGGGCAGAGAGTCGGGGGATTTCCCAAAGATAGCAGTAACTAAGCAGGCTCTGGGGCCTGGAGCTAGCAAGCGCTAACATGATGTGGTAATTAGAAATAGGTTTAACAAGATGTCTAATGACGTTGTGGATATGGGTGCAGAATTGCGCAAGGAAGTAAATTAATCTTGGTTCCAATCGATACATTCGCGAGGTCAATACCCTGGAGGGGAGATCTCTGAGGTTGACCAAGCACATGTGTAAGGCGTTTCGGTGGTATTTTGAGAGATGTTTTACCAAGGAACCTGGTTTCTGGGGACGAGTTTCGTAGCTATTTAGCTGACTCTCCTTGAGTCGACCGAAGCGGCTAGCTGCGTAGGTGAAAGCACAGAGTGCGAAGTTCATCTGGCATTAAAGAGGGTCGGCAGTGCCAATTCTCCGGGACTTGATGGGCTGTCCTATAATTTGTACTTGAGTCTGTTGTGCATCTTTGTTCCAATTTTGAAAGTCGTGTTCAAGAACTGATTCCGATAGGGGTCCTTCTCCATGGGTGTGATCACACTGTTGAAAAGGATGTTGGGCGGGAGTTAGACGATTACAGGCCCATAACTTTGCTAAACACTGAGTTATAGATCTTGGCCAAGATCTGGACGGAACGTTTGTTGTCAGTTGTTGCGAGCTTGTTAGGCAAGAGCAGATGTATGCTGTGAATGGACAAACATTTCAACCAACCTGCATCAGATCCGCTCGATGCTACAGGGTGTAGAAGATGCGCTGATCAAATTGGATCAGTCTAAGGCATTCGGCAGGATGGGGCATCAGTACATCAATGCTCTCCTACATGCCGCCAGATTCGAATCTGAATTCTGCAAGTGGGTCAGCCTCCTGTACCGATACCACAGTTTTGTGATACAGGTGAACAGTAAGCGCTCGAGCGCTTTCTCGTTGTCACGGTCTATTCGTCAGGGTTCTTAGCTGTCGCCTTCCTTGAGACTTTTGCGGTGGAGCCCTTCCTTCGCCGACTGAGGGACAGAGCGTTCAGTCCGGCCCTGCGCAGAATCACTGTCTCTGGAGGAAATCGAGTTAGGCCCTCCGCGTACGCTGATGAAATATCCATTTTCCTGTCGTTCCATAGCAACATTGAGGTAGTCCTCAATGTTGCTACGGCACGACACGAAAAAAAGACCGTTGATCGGTAAGAAAAGTGGCCGAAATTAACCACAAATTGTAATCCGGCTTGTATATAGGTGCCTGGAATGAGGTCGAGCTTTTGGTGCCCTTTACTTGAACAGACAGACTCGGAGTAAGATTCTAGGAGCGTGGTTCCATCTGAAGAAGAATTGGTCCGAGGTACAGTCAAAGTTCGGAGTTGTGGTCCAAGCTTAGCTTCGACGGCTGTTGTCTGTTAAGTCTTTCCTATTATCCTTTATCGATAGACTGTAATTCCTCTCTGCAAAAATAGAAAAAGGTCGCTCGATCGCTTGTTGGCCACTCTTTTGAGGGGTGGACTCACTCTGGTGTGCAGAGAGACTGTTACACAATGTACGTGTCAAGTAGAACTTGGAATTCCGCACATGATGTGTCATCCGCACACTTCAAAGTTGTTTTACCTAAGCTACGCATTGACAGACGACTCAGTTTTGGAGGGGAGTGATAAGGACATCTTCACGCTGACTGTTTGGGACGCTGAGCGCCAGCGTAAGCCTCAGAAATAAGGGAGTTTCCTCCGAGAGTGACGAACGGCCTTGAATGCCATTATTCGGCGCTGTGACTTTTCACAGGATCGCATGCTATTTTATAATGATCTAATAAAGAGGTACACGTCAGACCGTCTTTGGGACACGTTTGGCTTGACGGCATCAGAGTTGTGCTCTTTCTGGTCTTGGGCGCCAGAGTTGAGCTGTCTCAGCAACCCTGTGTATTCGCTTACCTGGCGATTGATTCGAAATGTGCTACATTCGGAATGTGCGGATTTGCCTGAATGTCATCAGTGTGATCTTGGCTTAGAAGAAAAGGCTTCGCACCGCTTCTACCATTGGCCTCAGGTGCGCCCTTTCTGGGATTATGTTGGCGAGTTGACGACTCTTGTCGCTCTCGACCTGGTTGTGTCCATCGATCTCGCGTATGCGTGTGAAAATGTGCTACCCCCATTTTCCAGGATGAAACGGGTGGTGTTTCTCACATTGCTAACCGTGGCAAGAATGGTGGCGTGTGTTGTAGAGTTATTTCCTCAGTGGAAACTGTATTTGGACTAAATTCGTCCTAAATAGGTTCAACGTACAAAAACGCCAGGAACTTGTAATAATCAGTATGACGCAGCGTAATCGAGTTGTGGTCGACTGACTTCAGTGGGGCAATTACCGTGTATTCTAATGGTTCGCTCCTTTTAGGAATTAACCTGGACTGCCAATTAGCATAGGCAAATTTATTCGATGGTATGTACATCATGCTGAAGTTATAATTTAGCAATATTATAGCCCATCTTTGTAGTCGGTTTGCTGTATCCTTCGGCAAACCATTTTTCGATCCAAAAATCGAAATTAGAGGCTTATGATCGGTTTGTAGCTTAAAATGTCGACCGTGGAGAAAACGGTGAAATTTCGCTACTGCAAATATTATTCCTAGCGCCTCTTTCTCTATCTGAGAGTAATTCTTCTCAGCCGGAAGTAGTGCCCTAGAAGCATGAGCAATTGGTTCTACTTGACCATCTGTCATCTTGTGTAAAATACATGCTACTATTCCATACGCACTTGCGTCGCAAGCTACTATGATTTCTAAATCTGGATTGTAATGGGTTAAAAATAATTCTGAAGTTAACACTTCCTTTATCTTTTCAAATGCTTTCTGGCATTCATTAGTCCACTTCCAGGGTTTTCCTTTCTTTAATAGTTCATTTAATGGTTCTCGCAGATCATACATTTTAGGGATGTATATTTGGTAATAATTAGCTAATCCAAAAAAACTTTGTAATGCGATAATATCATTCGGAGACGGCATGTCTTTTATAGCCACTGCTCGCTCTGGGTCTGGCCTTCTACCATTCTTATCGATGATTTGTCCCAGATATTTCACTTTCTCCATAAAAAAACTCGCATTTACTTTCTTTGAGTTTAAATCCAAATTCCTGTATTCTGGAAACTACTGCATTTATATGTTTCACGTGTTCTGCTATACTTGTACTTCTCATGAGGATGTCGTCCAGATACGCGACAGAAAAATCAAGACCACCCAACATCGAATCCATTACTTGTTAGAAAATGGCGGGGACGACTTTAATCCCAAAAGGTAGTCTGTTAAATTTATACAAACCCCGATGTGTGTTAATACACAAAAGTTTAGATGTTTCTTTTTCTACTGGTATTTGCAGATATGCATCGCTGAGGTCTATCTTCGAAAATATTGTGCCTCCATTAAGCTTCGCAAATATTTCTTCTGCTGTTGGTAGAGGATAATTATAGTCTTTGAGTGCCGCGTTTAACCCCGTCGAAACATCCACACACACACACGAATGTCTTTAGACTTTTCTTTCACGTATACCGTCGGAGCTGCCCAATCATTATAGTCAACTTTTTTGAGTACACCGGATTTCTATAATCTGTCCAATTCTTTATCAATCTGTTCCATTGAGGCAAACAGAACATTCCTTTACTTTTTGAATACCGCCTGAGCGTTTTCTTTTAGAAATAATTTTGCCTCCATCTTGGTACACGTTCCCAACCCTGGTGAAAAAACAGTAGGAAATGTTTCCTTAAGTTTCTTTATTAATTTTTTGGCTTCGGAGTTTAAACTTTCTACCTTGTAACAGAAATAATTTATCGGTAGATCCCATAATTGAAATTCTGTTATCCAATTCGTGCCAAGTAAGTTTGTGGTATTTTCCATGACAAATAGTTTAACTTTTCGCGTTTTCTTATTTAACGTGACGTTTGTAAAAAGTTCTCCAATAAATTGTATTTTTTCTCCCGTCACTGACTTCGCGATTTTCTTTGTCTTCATTAAAGTTGGTTTCCCCAACTTCTTCCACGTATGCAAATTTATGATAGAGAGATCCGAACCAGTGTCAAGTGGCATTTTTATTTTTTTAATTAATTTTTCTAGTTATTCCATCGTTTACCTCGTTGGACTTTAGTTTTCTTATTTTATTGCCTTTATTTTTTGACCGGCAATGTGTGCTTCTATGCCAAACTCTTCCATAGTTGAAACATTTTTTATTCCTAAAATTGCAATATCTGTACTAGTGTAGTTCACTGCAAGCAAAACATGGCTACGGGCGTTTTTGTTTGTCTTTCTCTGGCACTTTACTTATTGTTTGATAATCTGCAATTTTATAATTCTTTTTGTTAGACTGACTTTCTTCTTTGTACCGTATTTTCCTTACATGCGAAACGCCAGACTGTTCTATCTTTTTTGCGTCTTTTTTTACGCTAACATATCTTATGCAGTCTTCTGCCAATTTCTGTACCGTAATACTTGGATCGTTTTCCAATTTTGCCAGTACTAATTTTCTCAACTCTGCGTCTTTTTTCCGCTACCAGACTTGAACAAACACCAAACACTTAAAATTGTCTGCGCTTAACTCTGCTAGCTTGAATTCTTGACAATGCTTATTCACATTGGCTGCGTACGTTATATAGTCATGTTCGTCATCTTTCATCAAATTCAAACATTTCCACCTCTTGTGGAACAAAGATGTCTTTTTACTAAATAATTCACTTAATATATTTACCGCCTCGGTAAATGTCAACTTCTTAGTTTTTTTCGGTAAAATGTAGTTTACCAATTTGTTATGCTCAGCAGTTCCTAATTTGCTTAAAAGAAGCCTAACCTTCTTTCCTTCAGACCACAAGTGGCAGTCCTCGTTATACTCGTCCGTATATTTTTTATAGTATTCTTCAAAAGTTATCTGGACTGTATGTGAATATTTCAATTGAATTCCATATTGTATTCTCTGGGAAAGAATCATTTTGTAGACTTTTCTCTTTCCACTTCTCAGTTATTTCCAAAATTTTGCTTTGAAACTCTCCATGCATCTGTTCCATTTTTTTGTTGGAATTGCATTTGTTTATTGAAAGTTTCCTCCTCTAACTGCATCTGGAATGTTTTTTGTTTTTCTAATATTTTTGTTTGTTGTTCCTACTGGAACTTTAAAAAATCCTGGAATAGACTTTTGCATTCCTCCATTTTTTTAATTTTTATTTTTCACAAAGTTTACACAATGCCTAAATACTGTAGAGGAGGTTCAACGAATTGGTAATTCGTGCCCTATTTTATCAAACTGTCTTATCAAGAAAAATATTTCTTTTTCTCAGTTGAGAATACGACAGATTTTTTCGTCACTAAATTGACGTGTTGGCTTGCGAAAAACTTTTCCAATTTTTTTTTAAAAGTGTAAATCCGAAACTTTGTCGCCCACATTATTTGTGGCAAACAAAATTTTTCTTCCTCCGTAAGAGTGCAAATCCTCGCTGCCAAAGTTATATTGGCGATCGAATCTTTTTATTCCTCCGTATGAGTGCGAATCCTCGTCGCCAAAAGTTCTTGTAGAGTTATTTCCTCAGTGGAAACTGTATTTGGACTAAATTCGTCCTAAATATGTTCAACGTACAAAAACATTAGGAACTTGTAATAATCAGTATGACGCAGAGTAATCGAGTTGTGGTCGCTGACTACTTTTTTCTATTCGACTACTACTAGCACCTACTTATAATAGATGGGAGAGTCTATTATCTATAGACTAGGGGTCTTTCACCATAACAGCGTGGATGTCGTGAATGGAGGGAATCTTGTGATATGAACATTATTCTCATCAGGATCTGGTTGCATTCTCTGAGCATCAGCTAAGTATGAAGATCAGATCTGAGAGAAAGCGCTTGATGTCGACAGATTTCAGCGAATGGTGGGTGTCTGTGGCGAACCTGGTTCGCGTGAACGGGGCTAGCTTTGACCTTCTCTTTTTAGTCTACTTAATGCAATGGGTCGGTTTCCTGTGAACCCACACCTGTTTAAGTTAGACACATTTTGTTTTCATAGTAAATGTGAATAAGTGTTGTTTCTGACCTGTTCTCGGCACTATCGTTTGTTATGAGCTATGCCGAGATTCCCAACCTCCCCTGTTTGTTTTTCCTCTTTTTATATTGGCTGGGTCAGCCTTGGATTTTCCCACGCCGTCATTTATTTTTCTTTCCGCTCTATTAGTGTGCTTCTTAAATCTATCAAACGGCAGAATACAGTGGTCACTCTCATAATTTTCATGTGTGGACGGGTCCTACTAACATCTAATTTTAGTTAAGAAATAAATATTACAATGTAAAGAAAAGGCAAGATTGGAATTTTTTTTAAATAAAGCAAGAAAAAAGTTAGATTTCAAATATATGAAAATAATGACAAATTATAAAATAACAAAAAGAACAAATTAAGTTGTACAGTAAAGCAAGTTTGCGAAGAGAACAAGGTAAAAAATGAAACTGCTTATATATATATATATATATATATATATATATATATATATATATGTATGTATGTTATTTTCATATATTTAAAACTGGATTTTGTTCCTGCTAGAATCTCGTTTTTAAATTGTAATTTTATTTTCGAAATTAACTGTCTTTTTACAAAGTTTTCGGATTTTTTAAATTTCCCATTGATATATTTGACTGCTAGTATCTCGTTTCTAGCATTTAGCATAGTATCTCATTTCTAGCATTTTTTTAAATTGTAATTTTATTCTCCAAATAAAATACATCTTCACAAATTTGGGCATTTTTTAATTTGTCATTATTTTCATATATTTGTTACTTACTTTTACTTTGCTCTTTTTACAAACTTTCTAGCCTTTCCTTTAAAACTAAAACAATTAGAAATTACAATGTAAAGAAAACGCTAGAAAGTTTGTAAAGAGAGCAAAGTAAAATTAAATTTCAAATATATGAAAATAATGTCAAATTAAAAAAAAGCGCAAACTTACCTTTGTTGCATTCTTTAGTTTTGCTAATTGGTTTCATTCCTCCCCCGTTCATTATGATATAATTTTTTATATATTTTCGTAAAAAAAAAGAGAATAAGAAAACAAAAAGTCATACTTGAATATTTATGAATTTTTATATCATGTTTTTTTATGTCTCTTTCAATATGTGTTATTTGGTACACGAAGGATTGAGACGTGATGAATATTTTTTGTGGTAATTGGTATATTGCAAAGAATGAATGGGTCGTGATTGTCATGAACTAGGTCTAGGGTAGTCAGCGAAGACCAGCCTTTCCCAACTTCCCCTTCGGAATTGTGTCACAATTTTTGTAATTTTTACAAAAATGAATATACATTAAGAGAAGTTTTAATAACCTCAACAATCGAGATATCACAAAATATCTAAAGATAGACGAAGAAAAATGATTGGGTAACAGATGGAATTCTCCAAATGACGAAATGTAGACAAAAATCAATGCCAATACACAGAACAAAAATATAGGACATTCCATAATGAATTAAGTATCAGATAGCGACAGGCTCAAGTAGTACAACTCAATGAAAAATGTGCAGTAACAAATAATGAGTATCGAAAATAAAGCAAATATGTATAAACTTTAATATAGCGAACAAAGAAAAATAAATGTCCATAAACAGGTTGAATAAATCTAAGTACGGACTGCAGATATTAGAGAAGGATCTTTACGTTAGAGATAGAATGAATATATCGAAAAGTTCTTCCATACTGAAAGAGAACAACCGAAAATAGACAGAAAGATGGCAGACTTAATTTTTTTGCCATAGACAAGATAACATAATTAAGAAATAAATTATACAACAGTTCTGTAAGAACTAAGTAGATCAATTTTCATAGCACTACCTGAGAAGCCAGGTGCAAACGAATGTGAAAACTATCGGAGGATCAACACTATAAGCCATATAAGAAGACTTATCATAGGAATACTGAGGAAGTGAACACGCAGCAGTACCAGAACGGAAGAAGCGCAAGAACAGTGCGAGTTCATCAACGACACTGCAATAAGGAACGCAATATTTATGCTCAGAATGTTAATATAAAGAGTAATACAAATGCAGAAGGGCGTGAAAATGTGTTTTATAGATTATGCAAAAGCGTTAGATAATTTAAGCAACAAGAAAAAGTTGGAACTGCTCAGCAACCCTGACATATTTGCGAAAAGTATTAGAATAATAAACATCCTATATTGGCGGCAAGACGCCTGCAAACGGATAGAAAATGAATACATCAGACATACCACAATACAAACTGGTGTAAGATAAGCGTGTGTCTTCTCACGGGACTTATTTATCCTATACAGCAAAGTGATTCTGAGAGAATTAGATGTCCCTCCAGGATTTATTATTGGCTGCCTAAATCTTAACATAAGATATGCAGATGACACATTGTTGATAGAACACGCGGAAAGGAAAATATAAAACTCTTACCAAAAGCAATGAAAGGAAACGAGACGAAAAGATTAAACTGCAAGAAAAGTGAATGCATGGTTGTTTGCAAAAGGATGAGCCGAAAGTGCGAACTGCAAAACTGAGACACCAAATGAAAGATGTCTAAAAATGTTAATGTATCGGAAGTGTTTTAACAGAGGGCGGAAAGTACGACACTGAAATCTGAAGATGTATTGGCGTAGCAATGATTCATTCCATATGTTCAGCAATGTATTAAGAAATAGAAAAACTTTGTAAGAGACAAGGAAAAGAGTACCAAACTGTTATGTGATATCTGCCCACCTTTATGGTAGTGGACACAGGAGAATCTCATAAAAGAGGAAGAAATGTGATTCTACAGAAGGATGCTGGGGATAACATGGACTGTTGTTTTAGACAAAATGGAAACAAAAATAAAATAATATTAGCATCAGGAAGAGACAGTTGAAATTATTAGGGTAACTATTGAAGAAGGAGCACTTAGAAAATCTGATACACACAGGACAGATTGAGGTCAAGGGAGACAAAAGAAAACAATGCATAACATACTTAATGAGCTTGATTAAATGGATGGTGGATCAAGGTTTAGAAGAAATAACAAAATGCAAATATATTAAGGGCTACAAATGGCAAGAACTTGTGGAGAACCATGATCGGCTATGCTGTGAGGGAATACAGCACATGAAGACGAATATAAATAATTTCTATTAATATTGCAGAATAAGATCTGTGTGTGCTTACTTTTTGAGAAGGGTAAGTTTTTCAATATGCAGTGTGAATTTGAACTCAATGTCAGGGAGAGGTAACCGCTTTTGTAGATATGCTCTAAAGATATCGTCAGATAAATGCGTTATTATCATTTAAGGCATAAAACTCATAGCTACCATTCGACGTTGATATTTGTTGCCAGATATCACCTCTGTCTCGCTCTCTCTCTCTATATATATCTATCTATATATATATATATATATCTATATATCTATATATATATATATATATATATATATATATATATATATATATATATATATATATATATATATATATGCGGTGGGAACGAAAGTAATCTATAAAATATACAAATTCTAACGTTCGCAGCATTAATTCAAAAAAGAGCTCAATACATGTAGTAGAGCCATAATTATTTATTTATTATAATTTTATCATATAGACACACACACACACACACACACACACACACACATATATATATATATATATATATATATATATATATATATATATATATATATATATATATATATATATATATATATATATATACTGACATTAACTTGATAATTTTACATAATATCGAAAGGTTTTGAATCCATGGTCAATTTATTTCTAAATAATACCGTCAGCAGTATTCTTATGTCAACGTATTTATTTTTCTATGCAGATTTCTTTGAATAGGTTAGCTTAACTCTATTATGAGTTAGTGAATTGTAGACTGTTCGTCTATAAAATATATTTAAGTCAACATTCAATTATCAAAATCAAAAAATGTTTAAAACTATGAACATCAGCAGAAATAATTTGATTTCCAAAAAAACATTTCTGATTATTTTGATCAACTTGATTGTCGAACAATTAAATTTTCAGAGATTTAAGTATAAAGCCGATTTTTTTAAATATGTCTTTTTATATTGCTTTAAAATATGATAAGCACTACTTTATTGTGAAGTGATTGGTAATTATTCTTGTTTCTTAAATTACATGAATAATAGAACAGTGACATGGTAGCATGAAACACAACCAGTGAATTGAATATTATACAAAAGCTAACATTTTTGATATTTGTATAAAACATTTAAAATTAGCGTTCAATCTGCATTGCATTTTGATTATTGTATCAGAATGATTTGTCTTTTCTACAGCAGTTAAACTTTTTTATTGATAGACAAACAAACGTCTAGTTTAAAAATTACACAGGCTCTCTCTCTTTCTCTCTTTCTCTCTCAAATAGCAAACATTGTTTTTACCTGTCTTCCACTTTTCTAAGCGAGCAACGTTTTTTATACAATCAAATTTAGACAAATTTCAGTAAAATACATCAGAATGATTGCATTTATTTCTAAGATAGTTTATGTCCAATCAAGTAACAATCCATTATCGATAGTCTCTGAGTCTTTGCCGTTCACTCTTTGTTTAGGAAATCCGTACGAAAAAGAAAGTCTTGAAATATTTAATTCCTAAAAAACTGAAATTACGTCAACCGTGTCCTGTTCGTAACTGATCATTTTCTGTTTCTGTTTCACTACAAATACTCTCGCATTCCAACTCCCATTGTAATTTTAAAAACGTATGATTTCAAAAGGGAAGCCAATTCATAAATTTACTTCAACTTCCAAACTATTTAGGATTTTATATTTTCGTTACCTATTTAAACAATTTTTACTTGATATTTTTATGTTTTCTTTGACTAAACTTTGCTTAACTCCAAAGATGATGGAAAACGATGTTTTGTTGCGAGATCAGTGCGTTGATATATATATATATTTTAAAAAGAAAACGGAAAAATAGTACCGTATAAATATTAATTCTTAAACTTTAATATTAATAAAATAAATTAAATTTAATCTACTTGTTGAGGATGACAAAGAAAACAAATAATTTAGGAATTTCTTTTTTGCATATTATCAATCCAGTGCATATCTATCAATCTAAACGCCCTTACGCATACAAAGATGAAGACACAGAGAGTACATCTATGGATGATGGAAAGTTGGTTCACACAACCGCTGCGGAAGCACATGACTCTCCCCGCTTTTTATCTTTGCCATTTTCAGATTAGTTAAAATATGTTGTATCGCTTTCCAGACTCAGTAACTCAAATGCGTTTATATTGTTCTGGGTGGGTTAACTAATTTCCACTTTTCAGCCTCATTTCCGCAGTTCTAACGCTGTTCTGTTGCGCTCCATTTATATACTTCACCAGTTCTGTCATTTACATCTACGGAGAGCCACGCAACCGCGACGGAGACGAATCGGCCCCATCCGCTCTTTAATCCAACTCTACGGAAGAACTTTTACTCTGTTTATTTTCCCCAACGAATTGCTACTTTGTGGTACAGTCTGCCGCATAGGTTATATGAGTTATTTTTAGTAGATACAATTTATTTAAGTAAATGTTCCGTTTTTCAAGTAAACAGTATTAATTACATTTATCGGTATAGGCAGAAAATATATTAAATAATTGTCGGACTTAATCCATTTCATAATTTGTTGCCAATGTTTACGTTAGTGTATGTTTCTTCAATAGATATGATCACTTGGGATAGCTCGCTGAAAATTTGTTGTTTAAAAGCAGTAACTTGTAATTTTCAAACCAGAAGCTTCTCTATAGCTGAGTGGTATAGCATGTCAGATCAATTGGCGGTTCGGTATAGGACACAGGTTCGATTCCTGTTCGAGAACGCTTACTACGAAATTTCTCTAAATCTGAGGCCGGCAAATGTAATTAATACTATTTATTTAAAAAAAGAACGAATTACAAAGATAATCATATTGTAGCGTGATAAAAAATGAATTGTGACGGTGATTTTTAAAAATCACGCCTGAGCGCCCTCTGTTGCAAGTGCTTTAAAATGTTTAATTTATCCGTTATAGCTATTGAATTTATTTTTGCTATGGAATATGTATATATATATATCACATTCATCGATATATAGGGCCTGACACAACAGAAGATGACACACACGCACACATGCACTCAAATGCACTCTATAAATAAATATTTTAGACATAAGGCTCCAGATATAAACAAGATTGCATCGAAGCATGAATTAATAATTATCTGTCTCAGCATTCTAATATACCCTGCATTGAATCGATCGATAAGTTTATGTTCTGAAAACTTACTATATTCGATCTACTTTCCTATCCCCAAAATTCTTAAGATCGCAATATAGTTAAACTTACCTTCATGCCTTCAATTTTGGTGTGCATGCTACAGGATTGTTGATTCATAAAAATATAATCTAATTTTTGAGAATTTACAGACACTACAAGAAACATTTATTCATGTATGAAGAAATAAATTAGTGTGCGTAATAGATTAATTGAAATACAATGCTTTTCATTAACGAAACGATAATATAAAAGAATAAACGAAAGCAATTAAACTTTTGAAGGTAATTATCATGAAATATATTTTTTAACCGGTCTGGTTTTATAATTAGCGTCAATTTATTCATTCGCAAAAGACGAAAGAATAAAACAATGACAAATTAGAAAAAAGTTTAATTCCAACTCTTACTTTGTTCAACGTGTTTCAGTTTAAGTGCTTATTATTGAGGTTTAAAATAAAAGTACATATCAAATAATTCAATGTTTATATTAGTCAAAACATTCTGAATAGAAATGTTTTACGCTCACTCTCTGTCTCTCTTTCTCTGTGTATCTCTCTGTCTCTCTTTCTCTGTCTCTCTTTCTCTCTCTCTCTCTCTTTCTCTCTCTCTCTCTCTCTCTCTCTCTCTCTCTCTCTCTATATATATATATATATATATATATATATATATATATATATATATATATATATGTTCTTAACGGGTTATTATTTGTATTTATTTACACCAGTCTTAGCAGTAACTCTGATATGTCCGACAAATTAAAACTGCCAGTTGATCTCTAATATGAGCTCCAATCAATTCTTAACGGGAGCAATTAATGGCTTGTAAAATTTAACACCTCCAAAAAAACAATCTACTTCTATTTAATTACAATAGCGAATCATTTCAGCCTTCCATCAACATGGCTGATGATAACTGCCAAGAAAGTATCTCTTTACGATTTCTTGGACTCAAGCTCTATACTGCCAAGAAGTGGAGTGATTACATTGAATAACTAAGAGATTTGATTAACTGTGTCTTCGCAGACATTTTTCACATCAAAATCCATTTCGCATATTTATAAATCTACCATTGCTCCGTGCATTGAATATCGTTGACATATATGGTCTGGTGCTCCCGCTATAAACCTCGAGATTCTTGACAAAACCCATGGAGGAATATGTAATGCTATCGATCCTGACATGGCATACGGACTTCCGTCAATTTCCCACCGCCGTTCTGATAAGCTTTACTCCTTGGTGTCTCTAGTAACACACTATTAGATTGGCAATTAGATCGCACCGTTTTAATGTGGAATTAGCTAAATGTATCTGTAACTTGTATACTAATATGCTATCTTTTCGCATTTTTTCTCATGTCAAACTCTTATTTCAGAAATTTAAATGCAATGCCAGTCGACATCTTCTGTCTTCTTGAAACCTGTTGGTTTATTGTCCTTTCGCCTCTCTGAATTTTTACATTCTGTTCTCCTTTCAGCATCCCTTTGCCCTTTAGTGGCTTTATTTCCTTGCTCGCAGTGAAATGTTTTTTTTAATGTGAAAAATGTTGTCTATAATTATCTAAAATACATGAAAAAAAAAACAAAAAACAATAATTTTGGACGGAATAGAAAGCCAGTGATCACCGCAGACACGAATTATTATATGATAACTGGGAATTAAAACAGTTATAATATTTAGTATATATAACATAAGCTTCGCCTGGAGAATGACAAAATTTAGTCATGATAGAAACTCTATATAATAGAGGAATTGACATTTCTCGTGTCAGTAGATCTTTACATTATTCATGAATAAAAATAAGTAATCGTCAAAATATTGACGGCTATACCTAATTTGAAAAGCGGGTACCACTCTCACACTTCCGTCGGTGCTTAAAGCAAAAAGTGATACTAAGTTATGATTCATGCACTCTTGATTAAGAAGCCGCTAAACTGACAAAAGAAGGAACAATCCAGGTGCAAAGATAAAATTCTGATTGAAGAGAATGTCTGAAAATGTCTTCGCATCAAATGATCTCAATATATTTGTTCATGACTGAGTTAATTACGCCATATATATCATCATTCAAAGAATAGCTATTATCTAGGGATTAACTGTGTGTGTTTAGTTGTGTGTCTAATATTATTAGCTCGTGCATCTTCTTTCTCAGTCGTAGCACGTTCTTCAACATAAATCCAAGGTTAAGCATTCCTAATTTCTTTTTCATATAAAAAAAGCAGCCGAACACTGGATACAATTGTAGCGTTTGATTTCTTTAATTTGGTACCGTTTTCGTGTTATTTTACGGCTTATCCTAATTTTTGAGGTTGTTTAAATCCAGAAAATAGTTTTAGATTGCAGATAATGCTTTTACTAATACCGTTAATCCATAGATTGGGGCGGGGAGAAAAGGCGGATTCCTTCCTTTCCGAAATGTATTTGCCCGTAGGTGAACATAAGGAACCTAACTGGAATTGGGACACGGCTCTCCTATTTCGAATTCCGAGGCTTTATCCATTACACCATCCGCACATCTAAGCTTAAAGAATCTGGTATTCCCAAGCAGTAACCCAACTAGGTAATGACCCCACGACGTTGCTTAACTTCTGTGATCGTACAAGAACCGGTGTTGCAACGCGATATGGCCGCAAGCTTAAATTTTGTTCTAACTATGCTTCTAACGATAGAATTTAATATTACGACCTAGTAAAGTACTAATGATCCCAACACTAAATGACTGATGACATTCCCTGTTGAACTGTTCAGCGGTCACCGCGAAGAGAATGTCATAGGGCAAACCATGAATAAATCAAAGTAAAACCACGTTGAATGAAAACTGGTGAATCACACAACTAGTCTATTCATTTCTTAATGGACAGACGCTTAGGCGTTGTCTATCAACCGCTTGTTGCATTGTTATATGCGTTGACTTGACCGAAGAATGGGCACGTACATCATTCTATGTATTTGTATATTTCTGTTTGTATGTAATTGTCATATGTTTATATTTTGTGAACGACTGTATACGTGAATTTTCAAGTGCGTTTACAGATTTTTATGCATGTTTTTCTTTTTTTTTCTGGAAGATGTCCAGAATGTAGTCTGCCGATTACAACATATTACTAAATTTTTATCTCAACATCATTTAAATGGATTCACAAAGTCTACAATGAAATTCATTATATCACTTATGGTCATTTAGGTTTCTTGCTATAATTTTTTGAATAACTGTATCTAAAGATATCATGAAAAATAGCTTTAGGTAGGTTCAATTCTGCATGTTTGCAGTACCATAAAAAGCGTAGTGGTTTTATTGTGTAAAATCTATAATGCTTGCAACGTCTTTGATACTAGATTTCTCTAAGTTGAACATTCGATTTTTATTATGTACTTTATAAATAAAAAAAATATCTGAAATATGCAGCCGATATTTTACGGAACAGATCAACTAGTATATATACTTAGTCTTCCAAAGTAAACGATTATCACTCCAGTTTCACATGAATTTATGAAAATTCGTTAATAATAATAATATTAAAACTCATGTAATAGCCATGATCTTAGCAGAGAGAGATTTTTTGTTTTCATACTAATCTTCACTCAATTTAAGACCGAAGAGCCACTCAAATTTGAAACTTATATGCTGTCGTATGATCATCAGAGACGTCAAAAAATGTAGTTTATCAGGTCATGGGAGATAGATAAATGTTAACCCTAGACTTGGATAAGTTGATTATTATTTTTACGTTTGCTTGCAATTAAGCTCAAATAAAACCATATTTATATTCAGTCTAAGTTTCTAACTTCTCGTATGCTTGTTTCTGCCTCTATTTTTATCATTTAATCCTTTGTTTCTCTTGTTTTGGTCATAGTCTCCTGTTGAGCTATCATTTGGTTACTTAGCGTTTTTTCTTTACAGATAATGAATTTGTGTTTTGCCCACTTACATCTGAGCTATGGGTTATAGGTTGCCTACATTATTTATTAACTAAGAATATTAGCAAATTATTTTTTGGCTATTATTCATACAATATCTATGAATCAGTCAACTTAGATGATTACTAAATAAATGTGTTTGTGAAATTAAAAAAAGTTGATTATGAGCATATATAGGATAGATAACGGTCAGCCCCATATTAGATGTTAAGCGGTTACAAGAAACAGCATATATGCAATCCCATCCAAATGGCACTGGCTTTCAAATTGGAACTTCATTCTTATAAATGGAATACGACTGTGATAAAGCTGATGTACATGATATGGTTAATTCTCGCTGTAACTGTTTGAATTGTGAAAACTAGGGAATATAGGTTTTGTTATGTGACCTACCTTTATGGACTAAATGGACTCGTCCTATTACTATAAATACGAGGAGTTTATACCTGTCAAGAGCGCTGTCTACACTTGACAGCCTTGCTGCGACTTTTTCCAGCAAGTCGGTCGAACTATTTGACTCTGAGCAGAGAGGAACCCGGACGAGGCTCCGCCGAAGGGCAGAGTCTCGTTTCGGGGAGGTTGACCAACCTGATTCTGTTTTTACAGTTTCTACGGGCATTTTTTGGCCGAGCCTACGGGCTCGGGAATACTCACGTTAAACTCGGCCTTGTGCCACATCCACCCCTCGTGGCGGGACAGTAAATATTGCTGTCTACAGTTGACGAGTTGACTACTGTGCTTTGTCGTCAGTCGGACGTGCAACACTTTTGTATTCGTTCTTTTGTTTAATATGTTTTCACTAACTTGCTGAGTTCGAGTTTTCTTTCGGACCTATTCAGGGTCCACAAAACTGGCGACGAGGATTCAAAGAACTCTACGGGAGAGCCATAAAAGAATTTAAATCTACAACACTAGCAATGACTACTCGAACGAACTTCCCGTGAAATCATAAAAGAAAAAAAAAATTATCAGTGTCCACAACACTGGCGACGAAGAACAATTAAGAATTTTTTTCTTCGGTTGAGAAACTTTTTTTTTTTTTTTTTTAAACAAACGCGGAGGAACCAACGTCGGGATTACACGACAACCTAAAAGAAATGTCTAAAAAACAGGCTTATCGACGAAAAAAAAAAGAAAAAAAGGAAAAATTGCGCCGAAGTTATAAACTTTACGTTTCGCGGTTGTCCAAAAAACTACTGCGTATGTGAATAACACATTTAAAGGGAAAAAAAAGGATTTGTTTTTTTCTTCACCTTCTTCTTCGCTCCGAGCAACACAAAAGTTTGGTACAATTAAAATTACGTTAGAAGCGTAATATTGAACATTCAAACATGGAAGAGTTTAAAGCTACTCTTTTAGAACTGGTTAGGGTCCAGTTTGAACAACAACGAAGAAAGGAAGAAAAACTATTCGAACAACAACGAAGAAAAACAATTAGAATTACAGCGACAAATGATAGAACAAGAGAAAAGGTTTGAAGAATTGCTTCTACAAACGGACGAATAAGGGTCAAAATACCGAGAGCGAAACTGCTTTTTCACAAAACGCGATTTGGAGTGCAATTGACAATTTCACTTATTCGCCAGACGAAGATAAAACCTTCGCTTCGTATTTCAGAAGGTATGAGGATCTATTCGAAATAGATTGTGGAAAATGGGCAGAGGCTAAAAAGCTACGCCTACTTCTCCGGAAATTACGGACTACTGAACATAGCAAATTCGTGGACTACATACTACCTCGAAAAACTAGTGATTTGACTTTCGTTGAAGCTGTAAATCGCCTTACAGATTTATTCAGCACAAAAACGTTGTTATTCCACAAAAGGTGGAATTGCTTAAACCTAACTAAGAAAGACAGGGAAGATTAATTGACGTACACATCGGTAGTTAACAAACATTTTGACGATTTTAAATTGACCGAACTTACCGCAGACATTTTAAAATGATTAATATGCGTAAAGGACTTGCATCAACGAGAGATGAAGAAATTAGACGCAGAGGCTAGAGGGAGAACCAAATTTAACCTTACAAAATATAGCCGAGGACTGCCAAAAATATATAAATGTAAAAAATGATTCTAGAGACATGGAAGAGTCAGGCGTTGCATACATAAGAAAAATAAATCGAAAACCACCTTTTTCTCCCCGTCAAAAACAAGTCAAACCAAAAATGATTATTTTCACTCTACTAAGAATAAAAGTCAACTCAATGAAAATCAGAAAAATTTACCGCCTAGTCCATGTTACCGTTGTGGAGCACTTCATTGGTTTAAAGATTGCCAATATCGGTTTAAAACCTGACTAACTTGTAATAAAGTTGGGCACAAGAGTTCACATTGCAAAGCAAATAAAAGAGGAAAAATTCGGATTAGAACCACAAGAACAGACGAACTGGACGTCAAAAATATAAGAAAATCTGTAAATCAGACGAAATGATATATCTCTGAAACAATTCTGAATTTATGTTGTACCCATATATATATATATATAATATATATATATATATGTATGGGTAGAAAATCCGTGGGTAAGTAATTAAAGTAGATCTTATTAATATAAAATATTAAAACTGATGCACAAAAATGAGCTCAATATATATTTTTATTATAGTGCCTATACGTGAATTTCAATTAATGAGATCAAAAGGAATTGCCTATTACAGATTATCATTCGTCCATGGGAAAGTTGTTCTTTTCCCTGGACTTATCACTGCAAATACATTTACTAAAATGAATAAACCGTTTCTTCACTGGAAATGTGAAAGGTAATGGAAAAAAGCAAAACAGAAAAAGGAAAGAATAAAAAGAGAGGGAGTAAGAATTGGCCTATGAAAAAGGAGGGAGTTATATAGATAAAGAGGATTAAGGGACTTATAGTTGTTGTTGTGGAGTTGGGTACAGATAAACCCGACGGTTGAAAATGTACACTGACATGTATATCACATATCAACACCTGGGCAAAGAAGAAGAATGAACAAAAAATGGCTATGAAACATTTTAAAATAATCCTATTCTATAATAATTTTAAGCCTCTCTACAAAATATTTCATAGACTTCTATCGAAATCAAATTGCTCACTCTGTCATACATTTATCATTAGCCACCGTCAAATTTCTCAGCCTTTCTTTCGACAGTTGTCATTACATTGGATTTCAACTGCTTACATGCAGACGAATGTCTTTTATCTTTGTTGTTATCACAACGATCTTTATGCACTCCAGCCTTGGTGGTTGTCAATCAGTCTGCGTAACCTTCAGGGTATTTCAAGCTGAACTCATTTTCAATCTACAGATGCAGAGCGGCCTCGTATCGCAGACCTTACAAAAAGATGTTAATGATTTTCAGATTGTTCTCGTAGATAAAAGAAAATGTTTGGATCAAAAGGTTACGCTGATCGACTTTCCTATGACGAAGAACAGAGCGACCAAAACGATCTGATAACAACAACATAAATTATGACCAAAAAATGTGGACGATTCAGTTGGTATCATATAGCACTGTTGGTCCTGCTTTGACTCTCTTTAATTTCTGTAATTTCATTCAAAGATTACACTCCACTAGATGATTGCTCTCAAAATCGGCATTTAGATGTTTCGTATTGATCGTTATGTACTCTGTTTTTATTTGTTTTTTTCTTTTCCTTTTCCTTTCGTGACCTTTTCCATTTCGATAAGTGTCATGGGTGTTCATTAAACCAGGTGATGACTACTACATGGTCGACTGGAGCACACCATGAAACCCGTTACTCTATACGTTTCTTATGGATTCCTTTTTCGAATTTGCAAATTGTTTTCCTATCACCCTTCTTGCTCCATTTGGCGTTCAGGTCTCCCATGACGATTTTAATTTCCTGCAATTTACATTGTCCAGTGTAACGTAAAAAATTCAATTTATTCTTCCCTGCGTTGTGCTGTAGGCGCAGACACAACATCAGTGGATATATTAAAGTGTTTCTTTTTCGGTTCAACTAGCAAAATCCTATTAGGTAATTGACAGTATCCCGTGTATACTTCATGACTTAGTTTTTTATCAGTCTTACTTTGCTGTCAATTTTCTGATCGCCTGCATATATAGCTGTGTTTCTGTCACTGGTAAAATCTCCATTATTGCACACACCCCTAAAATATTATTATTTATACAATTGCTGCTTTATATTTTCTAACTGCCTAAATTGAATTAGTGTTTTGATGTCCCATGTGCCTAGCAGTACACCATCTCCACAAGTGGAGAGAATGTGGGGATGTAAATGTACTAACATATTTTAAAAATCAGGATTCTCAAACCAGCCTCCAATATACAGATTCTTGAAAACTGAATAGTGTTAATTTTTTTCTTCTATCACTATTAACTTGTAAGCCCGCAATGCCTTATTTTTATATTGCGTCTGCGAATGCTTTTTTTTCAGGATTAAAATCAGTGTATCTTCACACTGGTATTTACTGTCGATATGAAAATCACAATATCTTCCGTATAAATGGAAAACGGAAATACATTAAAATCGTGTCACAAGACAAATGTATTTTGATCAAACATTATTACCATAAAAATACATGCTATCAAACCCCTACCATTCTATGAGTTCAGGTCTAACCTATTTAGAATTAGTAGACATTAACAACATCCAAAACAACATAAATAGATACATGTCTTACTATTTAACCTATAGCAGGTGGAGAAATGGTGGATTCTTACCTTTCCAAATGGTATTTGCGAAGAAATGAATATGACGAAAAAAATCTGAATTGGAAATCGGCTCTCCGATTAACAATTCTTATCCATTATTCATTACACCACACGCACATCCACGTTACAGCACCTGGTACTCACAAGAGGTCACTGATCTAGGCACTGATCACGCTAGCGTTTAACATCGGTGACGTACGGGAAATAGTGTTTCAACGTGACGTGGTCATAATCGACTACTAGAGAGAAGACAGGCTTTATACTTAACGTTGTTCTCTATGAAGTCGTATGATAGGATGTAAAGTCTTAATCATTTTACTTTTATGTAAGATCGATGTTCCACATGTGAGCTAAATATGCAAATAAATACTGTTTACAATTCTTTTTATATATGACAAATATTTAACTTTTTAACAATTTTTAACAATTTTGCGGTACATAGGTATGCTGTTTTGCCAATGTAGAAATATCCACAAATTCCAGAAAATATTGAAAAGAAAACAGCGGTATTTCTAATGCAACAGCCTCTTATTTAATTATATCAATGTTTGCCTTAAGAGAGAAAAAATAAACACAAATTTTTTTTACCTGTTTTCGAGAATATGTTAAATTGCGTGAAAAATGGATGAGACAATTGCACAAAAACTGTTACTTATATGAAAACAATTCTGAAATATTCGCTCATATATTGTATAATATTGAGTACAATTGACATTAGCAAGCGTCAAATTTAGAAGAGGTAGCTTAAGATTCTGATACAGATTTAGGTATGTATTTCGAGATGTAGTGTAATTTCATTCTCATTTGCTATTTACTTTTCTAAGTGACATGTATTTTATTGATTTGGTATTTAATATTTTTGTTGTGTAATTCATATAATCTTCGTTCTGTATATTTTTTGAAGGGAAACATGATTTTTTAAAACGTATTTCAGTATCCATAAATGTACTGCATGTAATGTAAGAGTTACCAAAAATTTTGCTTGCCATGTATGAATACACAATTCGCTCTCTCGATACACACATAAATATGGATAATGTTCAAACAATGTCATTAGGCAATCTGCACCATTCTGTCATCACGACACTCCATTAAGAGGAATTGTATTTCATAAAGGTATATAGAAACACGCAGGCTTGCAAGCATATATACATATATATATATATATATATATATATATATATATATATATATATATATATATGTACGTATGTATATCTATCTATCTATATATATATATATATATATATATGTATATATATATGTATATACATATATATATATATATATATATATATATATATATATATATATATATATATCAAAGACCAAAGGATATTTTTATTAATTTTTTAATCCTTTCTAACAATTTCTAAATATTTGTTAACCTTGTTTCAGCGGTGTACCAAACATTACTATGGAAGACTTAGCGCCTTTTTGCGATAAAAATACATTGATTTGGAAATACTTGCAAAAATCAAATAATTTTCGGATTTTAATATTTTCAGAACTTATTCACAAATGAATGACATTATTGAAAACGTTTTGTGAGAAAATTTTGTTAAAATATTTTTTATACCTGTTAACCTCACTTACTAAATCTTATGAACTTTTGAGAAATTACAATTTCAACAACTTCATATTTATATAAGTTATAAGCAGGACTCGTTGGAAAAATTAAATCATCTATTTCTTTTTGTCAAATAGAAACAACATTTACCGAATTCTCCGCATCGTAAAATGAAAAATGCAATAAAATTATGATATTATTTAATGCGAAAATCTTTTAATTCCTTTTATAACTAAAATATAAGGACTATATTGTCTTAAGAAAAAAGGTTTAGACGATAAATGAATTTTTACATTATTGTTTTCCTTTATTAAATTTTAATCATAATAAATTATAACTTTTTAAATCATTTAAAATTATCTTTTAATAACCACCTTTTAGATTATATTATTATTAAGTATAAACTATACTTACTAATCATAAATGGAAAAGCTTAATACAAATGATCATGTACCAAGATTTTAAAAAGAATTTTGATATTTTTAATAGTGCATAAATCGTGCCGATATTCCTGAATGTGGAAGATCTTACGCGATATTATAAGAAAAAAAGAGATATAACTATAGTTAATTTAAAGATTTAATTTCTAAAAGTCAATAAAAGATATCATTACAAAAAATATTTTAACTAAATTTTGACGATTACCGAAAACTTGAAAAATTATTTTAAAAGACGTCATTTCCTTTAATTATGTTTTAGTAGAGGTAAGGCCTCTGTCATCACGCTTCAGACATGTTAACATGGCTTCCGTCGGGTTTGAAACACAGCTACTGTTGGATTAAAACAACATGCAATTCTACCATATGTTAAAATTTAAATGAACAATATAAGTTTCAAATCAGATTAATTATTCTTTAATTTCTGCAAATAAAGTTTCAAAAAAGTATATTTTACTGTTGGAAGATTTTTTAATATAGATAATTACATTGCGGTGGAAGACGACTAGAAATCGGCGCTAACGAACAACAACAAAAACACAGAAAATATTAACAATCAATATGAAGTAATTTTTAAAATACAGCAAATCTATTAACTTGAAATTATAACTAAAATAAAAGCCTCAAGAAAGGATTTTCTTCTAAAAAACATAAATTTAAACTTTAGGTATCGCGTTTATTGTGTAGGTACCTATATATATATATATATATATATATATATATATATATATATATATATATATATATATATATACAATGCATATAACAAATGTATCATAGTATGGAAAACTATAAATACTGTAGGAAATTTGTTGAATATAAAACATTATTCACTGAGGGACTGACGTGAATTGAAACGCAATGTGGCAAAAATCATTGGAATACTGCGGCCAAAAGGATGGCTACCGTAAGGAAACCTCCACTCGCAACATTCAGAAGAGGTTGAAGTGGTGCAGAGATCAAAATGACTGGTCTGCAGACCAAGGGAAGCAAGTCATATACTCAGATGAGTGCTGATTTTCTCTTTTCCCAATTTCAGGCCGAGTTATATGAGAAGGCAGCCCAAAGAAGCTTACAACCCTGACAGCCTTCTTCCAACAGTGAATCATGGAAATATATCAGTCCAATAGCTGCATTCCATGATAGAATCAACACCAAAGTTTACTTGAACATTTTGGGAGATCATATTCATCCAATGGCCCAGACTTTATTCCCTGGTGGTGACTGAATCTTCCAAGACGACAATGTTCCAATAGATACCGCTGGAGTGGTTAAGATTTGGTAGGAAGCGCAGGAAAATGATCTAGAACACATGGAGTGGTCTAGCCATTCTCCAGATATCAATATTATTGAAAATGTTTGGTCCATTTTGGAGCGACAAGTTAGGAGCTGCTATCCTCAACCGTTGTGTCTTAAATTGCTGGAGCAGATGTTAATGGATGAACGTCTGGACATTCCTCTGGATGAAGTCAGGAAGCTGTATGATTCCATTCCTAGACGCATTAAAGCTTTTTATATGAGGCTAAAGGAGGACCAACTCTATATTAAACAAAATTTCTTTTAATTTAACAAGTGTTTCAATTATTTTGTCTATCCGCTGTATATATATATATATATATATATATATATATATATATATATATATATATATATATTCAAATGGGTGCAACATATTAATACAGCAATAAAAGCAGACGTATGAAAATGCCACTGATAACAAAATATAAACAATTCATACAGGGTTGGAAATATGGACAATCTACATATGTGCAGTAATGTGTCGGATTACCCTTTTGCTAGAAAAACGATTAAAAGTCAGCAGTGTGCCCAGACTTATACCAAGGACAGTTTTATACCAGGGACATTTGCATAATGCTGAGTAAGGGTATTACCGATTATCCCGTGAAATGTTTGTATCAGTATATATTAAATCCTGCTAAGCAGGTATAAATTGGTCGTATTTAAAAGTTATAGGGATTTAATGTTATGTAACATTAGTCTCGAGTTGTACATTTTTTAGTTTTGTGTCCTTTATATTTCCTCCGATGGGACAGTGCTGATTAATTAGATCTGTTTTATTGTTATTTTCCGGTAGTTACGTTAATATATATATATATATATATATTATAAATTAATTGATTTAAAATATGGGTTTTTCGGTAATTACATTAGTCGGACTATTGTCCTTATGTTTGTCGCCATATTTTTCACAATGTTCCGGCCTTCTTCAGGTGGTTGGAATTGCGAACTGAACCCTTTATTTCGATCACTGGGGCAGACTGTTCTAGTTCCACGAACCATGTTTGATGGATGTCAGGTATCAGTTATCTCCTGCTAATTTTCCCTCTGGAAGTTCTCCACTGCCTTAACCGGGTATTGAACTCACATTCTTTGGGTCTGTCACTGGATCTAACCAACGCCTTTATCCACTATGCCATGTGTCCTTGAGAACATCTGGGTAATAATTTCTGGGTATTATAAACCTAATGTTTTTCAGCAAGCATTTTTTACCAGTACTCATATGGCAATTTTGCTGTTATCATTTCATGTTTTTACCAGATCTCATATTGCAACTTTTTGTTGTCATTGCTTTTCTCTGGCACTCCTTATTACTGGTTCCCATATTGTATTTATTTCTATGCTTGATCGACTCAGGAGATTTCTGTGGCCTAGCATATGTGCTGATTCCTTAAGTTTACGAATTTGCCAATGGTGTTCCCTGTCTATGATCTCAACATGATCCTACAGGGGACGGTGATCTCCCTTCTCTCTCCATATGTGGTCAGCCACGCCTGATTTTTATGCTTCCCCTCGCGTTACAGCTTTCTGGTGTTCTTGAAGCCTTACCTTGAGGGGGCGGCCTGTCTCTCCTTTATATTCCTTTCCGCAGCTGCACGGAATAGCTTACACACAGTCTTTAGTCATGTTCTCCTCTATGGGGGATCTCACTCGAGAGAGATATCTGCGAAGTGTTGTCAAGTTTTTGAAGGTTGTCCTGATGTTATATGGACCGCAGATCCTTTGTATTTTCTCTGATAACCTCTTCACATATGGCAGGCAAACTGTTTTCTGAGTGTTGTTGTCCTCCTCCTCCTCCTCTTGTACCCGTCTATCCCAGTTTTGGGGGGGCTGCTGCCATGTACCCAGGGTAGTTGTTACGTTGTAGGGTTTTTCGCTACACATATACATATATATACATATATATATATATATACATATATATACATATATATATATATATATATATATATATATATATATATATATATATATATATATATATGTATATATATATATATGTTTTGACCAATAAAAATATTAGAAGTTAAAATATAGAGACACACTGATATATGTATATTTTGACCAATAAAAAATATTAAAAAGTTAAAATCTTCAGACACACTGGGTTGTATGTTAATATTCTTTCGTTTTTATTATTTCAGTTCACTTATTTCACTCATAAATACACCCCTCACACACACACACACACACACACACACATACACACACACACACACACACACACACACACATATATATATATATATATATATATATATATATATATATATATATATATATATATATATATATATATATATAAGGGGTGTATGTATGCAGAATATGTACATCCAAACATGTTTTATTGAATAATATAAACACATTTTGTCTATTTATTTTAATAATGACCCTTCCCAACAGTTTGATCACTATCCTTACGTTAAGAAGAAATTCATCCAGGAAGACGCCCCAGTTTTTCCTCCAAGATAATCCTCAGCGGGGAATTACAAAGACAAATTTATTGTAACTGTGATAAAACAGCGATTTTTTTCTATGTGATAATTATTATAAAATTCTTAATTCAACCGTTGTACTTGCGGAATATTTTGCAGAATAAGCCCCTAATATATATATGCAAGTCTCTTCCAGCTCATTAACGTTTTTGTCAAACATTAAATCGGTTAATATATTTGCGTACATATATGACAATTAAAAATGTATCTTTAGAAAACAAATCGTCCGTGAGAAAATAGAAATAAATGGATGTGTTTGACAGCGTCATAACAGTAAGTGCAATTCGCTTTCGCAGGTCTCTTTATCACCTTCTGTTGTGAACCAAACATTTCAATAATAATCTTAATTACGACACGGAAAAACATATGCCAGTACTAATTGTTTCACTCAGATTGTCATATTTCCAACAAGTATTATTCTCATCTTCAGCATAATTATTTATAACTGTATCTGTCAGCATCCAAGATGCCATAAACTAATAACGACTGCAGCAATAATTTAATAACATTCCTTGTGCTATCTCAGGTTTAGCTCTCATGTCTTCGGATCTTAACTGGTGTTTAAAATAGTCGTACATTTCTGTTCAGTTTTATAGATTTGCTTGTCAGTTGTGTGATCTTAAATAGTTGATCATGACGCACAGTGCATTGTTGTTCATGACCGACAGTTGAGCAGGCTGTTGACATGTGTACATATATATATATATATATATATATATATATATATATATATATATATATATATATATATATGTATATATATATATATATATATATATATATATATATATATATATATGAAAGATGGGGCACTCATGATGACGGTGACAGACATCTAGATATTCAGAAACTGCTTCAATTTAAAATAGTCTGAGCGGACTGCCACATTTGACTCTAATACATTTAATTGGTATGTTCCGATCAAGTTTTATGTCATAAGGATTATACACCCCTGGTCAAAATCTTAAGAACAGATACAAAATGCTAAAAAAATATAAAATATTGTTACTTTAATCAAAAATATATTTGCGAAACATATACATTTAATTAGAAAATGTAATTTTCAACAAACAAATGAAATATTTTCATTGATTAAATTAAACCAACATTGAAAAAAGGGTTGTATTGGTTGGCCATAAAGATAAGATCATGTCAAGAAAAATAGCAAATACAAAGGAAATAAGCGACAATTTGATTCTCAGTATATCCTCCATTTTTACGAATTACTTCGAAATTTCGCTTTGGCATACACATTATTAACTTCTGCATGAGGGTGTTTCGGATTCTCGCCCAGGATACATAAACTACAATACGAAGAGCATCCGCAGTTTCTAATTGCGATCCATGTTTATAAACATACTTTGTCATCCAACCCCAAACATCCCCTATTGGATTTCAATCTGGAGAGAGTTATGGATTGCTGATTTGTACGACTGGAAAATCCATTTTTCTCCACATAAATGAGTGCCTTCAGTAATTAGCGAAGCCTTTCTTAACATGTCAATGTAACTAGCTGCTGTTTGACGACATTTTATCTCCTGTAACTCTACAGTTCCAATGTACAAAAATGAACCCCAGACCATAATTGATCCACCTCCACGGTGTTGCGTTGAGAAAATTTCTTTTAGAACATCATTCACATGCCAGTAACGCTGAAAACCTTCTGGGTTATCAAGATTGATTTTTCTCATCTGAGAACAATACTTTCTTCGATTTATCCATATCCCAAGTTAGATAATCGGAAGCAGACTTTAAACGGGAGGTTTGATGGCGATAAAGAAGGCGAGGCCTCTGCAGCCTTTTCAAGTTATTAAACCCTTTCTTATTTAAATGCTGTCGAATTGTTCGAGAGCTGCATTCAGCATCTGTATTCGCTTTTATCTGATTTGATGTTAGGATTGAATTTTTCTTAACTGCTCGCCTAATGCGTCTGTCTAGAGATGGTGAGATTTTATTAGCGCGACCGTTTGATTTTTTAGAAGCATACGCATTCGGATTTTTAATGACTATTTCTAAAATTGTTGTCCAGCAATTTGTATTATTTTCACACATAGTCTTATCTTTGTAACCAACTAAAAAATCTGTTTTCATTGTTTGTTTAAATTAATCAATTAAAAGCTTTAAAATTTCACTTGTCTGTTGAAAAACTACATTTCCTATTGAAATGTAAATGTTTCCCAAATATATTTTGATTAAAGTAACAGTATTTTATATATGTAACCATTTTGTATATGATCTAGGAGATTTTGACCAGGGGTGTATGTGAATGTTATGTTACTATTTTGGTGTGCTTCTCTCACACTGAATAATAATAGCAATAACAATGATAAACTGCGTGGAGGTGCTCATTAACCTAGCGGAGTAATTTCAATACAAATGCACTATAATGAATGCGAAGTATCATGCAGCATCGAAAGTTTTGCAATCTCTCTCTTTCTATACACACACACAAACACACACAAACACTCATATATACACATATATGATTTCATACAGACATATATGATTTCATTATATATATATATATATATATATATATATATATATATATATATATATATATATATATATATATATGCAGGGTGCTTTCCCTTACCCTGTGCCTCGGGAAATGACCGAGTAAACAGAAAATAATAATAATAATAATAATAATAATAACAATAATAATAATAATAATAATAATAATAATGCAATTAGATATATGACATTTTCAATCTTTCATATAGCAGATATTACTTTGGAACTTAGACATACAGGTTTTCTGCAATGTAAACTTTTCACATTGCCTACGTCATTCCCGGTGACCACTGTTTCCCTGATATTTGGCAGCGAACACTGTTGCCTGGTATTTTGCCGTGACTACTCTTTCCCTGGTATTTTGTGTGACGATATTTCCCTGGTATTTTTGTTGTCACCACTTATTTCCCTGGTATTTTACTGTTACCACTTTTCCCCAGGTATTTTGCTGTGACCATGTTTCCCAGGGATTTTATTGTCACCAATTTTCCTTGATATTTTGCAATGACCTCTGTTTCCCTGGTACTTTGCTGTCACCATATTTTCCTTGGTATTTTGCAGTCACCCATGTTTCCCTGGTAGTTTGCTGTGACCGTTTGCCCTGAAATCTTTCTGTCACCATTTTTTCCCTGCTATTTTGCAGTAACCTCTGTTTGCCTGGTATTTTACAGTGAGCGTTGTTTTACTGTTATTTCGCTGTCAACGTTATTTCCCTGCTATTAGTAATGAGCACGTTTTCCCTGCTACTTCGCATTGAACCCTGTTCCCTTGGTATTTGGCTATGACTATCGTCTCCCTGATTTTTCGGTATGACCATTGTTTCCTTGATATTCCGTTGTGTCTGTCGTTTCCCTAGTATTTCACACTGATCGCTTTTTCCTTCTATTTCTCAGTTTCCTTGGTATTTTGCAATGACTGTAGTTGATTTGTATCACTAAATATATCTATATGACAAAATGTATTCCTCTTTTCACTCTCATTGTAAGTTACTTCCTAATAAAAATAACAACACATTTTTTAAAAATAAATATCACAAATACTACTTATTTCCATCCTTCAAATTATTTTCTATACTGTTTTGTTCTTCTGCAATTTGCCTTTAAGCTTAATAATGTGTTTACATTTATTTCGTTATTATTCAAGTTTCATTCCAATAATATATATATATACATATATATATATATATATATATATATATATATATATATATATATTATCATTTACTGGAAATCATATCATATAAAACTTCTGAAGTAATCTTACCACCTTCTCCGTATTCAGTCAAATTCTGTAATGTTATCGACCGTATATTATATATTCAGGTTAATATTCCATCAGGTGATTCTCGCTGTAGACGAAAAGAGATCATATTTCTTTATTGCAGCAAAATTGCTTTTTGGCTGATTAAATCATATGATCTTTTCAATAATTTTGATTCTTACTTGGTTTACATAATTTGTTCGTACTTTTTTTACAAGAGTTTTTGTGAATATTCAAATCGTTTTGGTGATGATCGGTACAAATATCCCCTTCATATTACACATGCTGTTAACTTCTCTTATAATTTCCATATCACTTTCAACATTTTCGATTCAATATCAGTTTCGTTCTTTGTTCTAGAGGAATAATTTCATATAACTTTGACAGTTTATTTGTTCTCCCTGTACAAGAGTAACTTTGTATCGTGTGTTCTCCTTGAATATAAACTTGCGAATTAATTTTCCATTTACTAATCGCTTGGAATATACCATTGAAACATATCATTATGTCTCAATCATTTACCCAGGAGACAATGAAATGCTGTTTCAATAAATGTAATATGTTGTCATTGTCATTATATTTATTACATTTCAGACTCAAAAGCAAATTTATTTCAAGTTTTTTTTTCTTTGGTGGAATCACATTCCTGAATATTTCTACCGATTTTAAAACTTCAGTATTTCAGATAGACACTTTCCTTATCTTTTGTAGATTTGGGGCTGTTATCAGGTCGCTGATGGTTATGTGTACGGTCATTACCCTAATGTTTCATTTTTCTTGCATTTTTTACACCTCTATTTGGTTTCGGGAATGTTCCTACTTGTTCGCACATTCGATCATTACTCGGTAGTCTACCGACAAAGAAACGCCCATCAGGTGATATCCATCATTATTACACCCAAATATATGCGAACTTCGTTACATATTGTTGTATCCAGGAATCTTCTAAAAAAGACCCCGGATGGCTTCTGTCATATTTATATCATTATTCTAAATTGTCGAACCAACGTAGTAAGCATTAGTTTATCTATTGAGATAGCGGTAGCGCCCTGTTTGGTCAAAATGAAAACCTGTTGAGAGTTGCGACGAGAGAGGTGGCTAAGAATTCCAATCATGGCATACCAGACACTTCTGCAGGTGTAGCAGAACTTAAAATGTGTAACGAATGTGCGAGTTCACTCATTCTTCCTGCATTATTTTCTGACAGCCACTTTGTGGTTTTGATTTTTCTCACCTTTCTTTTTTTCTTGAGCATCGTGGTACCAGCCCCTGTGATTTTCTTCTGGCTGTTTCAAGTTATCCATGCTTTCCGAGCTCCAGGTTTCACTGGTGGATGTCTTTGAGACGTCGTGCAGGGATGTTGTGAAACAATTTTCAAACTGCTGTCTTGATGCAATCTTATTCCTAGGGAATGCAGCTCCTCAGTCGGTGTTGTTTCAATGGTTGGTTCACGAGAATCAAATGCAAGACTGTCGTATAACAAAACATCATTTGCGGAATGTTGTAACTAATTTAGTGTATTATAAGGCGTGTTTTACTATTTTTATTTTATTTTTATTTCCAACTAATTAGGCACGGCCACATAGAATTAGATTTCAAAGTTATTTCCTTATATCATAAATATCTGTATAGGCTGCTGTACATCGATACCAATATATTAATTGCAAAGTCTGCAATTACTGTGGAGTTAGATAATGTTATTATTGATCATTTCCTTGTTATTATACTTTTGATATCTTGATCATGATTATGGAAATCTTACAGTTGCTATCCCCATAACATCTATGAATAATATTAATATATCCTAATTTAATTCCTGCTAATTAATTATATCATTTACATCATTATTATAAAGAAAATTCCTATTCTAACTTGAATGCGCATCACCTTGTCATATCTGATGAAAGCGGCATAACTCATTTACGGCATTACTCAAACATCAGAAAGGAAATGTAAACCAGCAAACAACGTCATGATTAAAGCTTAATATATAAATATAAAATCTACCAAGAATGGTGATGTATTGTAAAGATTCTCAGATTTTCATAAAATTTACTTTTTTTACATGCCTATTATTTGGCAGGTGCTATTCATTTGATATTCATCATATTGCTACTTATATGCCACTGATTCGGCAATTTTATCTAATTCGACTTACGAACGCAGAGAAGTGATTATCAGTTTTGTTACCCAAATCAAGACTATTGCGTTGTGATCAATCGTATTAATCTCCCTGTAGTATTTAAATTCCGTACTATGCTAAAATTAATAAAGTGTTAAAGCTTCTATATCTTTTCTTTTTTCCTTCCAATTTTTCAATCTTTATATATCGAGAAATATAAACGACCATATATATATATATATATATATATATATATATATATATATATATATATATATATATATATAATGACACACTGGAAAATTTCTTGTGACGTGTTTCATCCTTTAGGATTTCATCGGAATGGGCTTTGTTGATGTTGCTACATCTACTCGTACATACGAAACGAGAGACGCATTTAGTTTCAAAATCTTTTGAAGGAAAATATTTGAAATATTTTTTTTTAATTCTCACCAAATTCATCTGTATTCTTTTTCTTGATGTTTTTCTTTGTCTCTCCATCACCTTTCTCCCTTAGTATCCCACACTGTGCCAATATAAAATCTACTGAGAATGGTGAAATATTGTAAGAGCCTTGTGTTTAGCGTGGCAGAACTAGCGATCAAGGCACTTTCCAGACATTTTCGTTTCACTGGATTATTTTCTCTTTTGATCAAAGAGGCAATCACTATGTTCAAAATTGTGGTACGCTTTGTTGTGATACTTCTTGCCGTTACCGCGGTACAACGTAAGATTTCTTTTTTAAAACATACGAATGTACTTAGAGACATTGAAACGAGAAAGGTTAATATTAATAACCCGTAGGAAAAATTGAGGATTTAATTCATACATAAATGACTTGAATTGTATGTCGATCAATTTGAACAATAGAAAAGTGGCCAAACCTTAGCGTGAAATGTTGATAGACGCGCAGTTGCAAATGAGGGCTGGAAACCGAAAAAGTAGATTTTGTAAACAACTGAATTTTGAAATGGGTTTTCCTGGACGTAAAATGGTCGTGTTCGAATGCACTGATAAGACATCAAGGAGGATGAAAGAACCACCTATGCTCACTGAACTGATCGGTGAGAGAGGATAATAAAAGGTAAATGGAGAGAGGGAATCCCCCAAAGTTACGACAGAAGCCGGAGGGGATTCACCAAAATGCTCTTCTCTCGCCATACCCCCATGCCATTTTGTGCAAATGTCCATAAATACGCATACGCGAAGCGAATTAAGGAAAAGAGTGAAGAGTAGGAGAAGAGCCGGAGACGAGACCAGAGACAGTAGAGAGGCCCACGTGATTTTCTGCTGAGGAAAGCTTCCGACATCAACCTTTACCAAAGAAGCAAATTAAACTATTAAATTATCAACTACGATAATATCACTTACAATTTAGATGCAGATCGGGCTGCTAATTACTTGCAAGCGAAATCTGATATAACCAGTTATTGTACGAAGGACTGATATAAAAACAGTATTTACATTTGTTCAATTCCTTCGTGTGTTATTTTTTTCCTGTACGCAATCGCTTTGTTTGGGCTAGCCCGACACGAAATACCTGTGACAATTCGATTTTAGCTGCCTCATGATCAAACTTAAATTACAACGTGGGATAAGGTTATCTCGGGATTGAAGAGGTCACTTCATCGACCTGCTGCGATGTTGGACGACCGTGTAGTATTTTGAACGATTATATTGTTATGGCGAACAGCCAATACGTTTTGTGTGTTGTTATTTAAAATGTACCTTTTGTATTCATATATTCTAGAAATTCCTGCATTTGATAGAGTAAATTCCTCCTTCAAGTTTTGGCTGGTTGTTTTGTTTTTTATTGATTAAGTATTTCATTATTTTAGATGTAGTGGTGACACATTTTCTGTTGAGCTTATCTAAGTTCTTTTCGGTTGTAGTTTTGATAGAGTTTGTTGGCAAAATAATATTTGTTTTTATTCGTTGGCTTTGTCAGGAAGGACAGATCTTCTATTTTGGAATATTTTATGAGTCTTATTTCGCATTGAATATGAAACAGGATATTGAAAAGTTTTGAATGTATTTTCAATATATTTCTCCACTTCGTGTAAATCTTGAGGGCTGCAAATTCCGAGTGCTCTTAAATATAATCTAAGGATTATTCTGGAGTTTATTTTGTAGCTATGATGGGAATAGAATTTTATCAATTTATTTTATTGGTTGATTTTCGGTGGATACTAGGCTGTTGTCAACTAGGTGTAAGAAAGTTAAAGCATTGTTATTTTTCTCTTTCGTATGTGAATTTCATTTGTATTCAGTTTTGCTTAGTTTATCCAGAAGATCCGGTAAGTCAGTATCACGGGAATATATTAATAGAACAAAATCAATATATCAAAAGTAACTTGATTGTTTAGGTAAAATGTTTCGCAAAGGAGACTCAGGAAATTCCAAGAAAATACATGCCATCACTGCACTGAAAGCGAATACCATCGTAAATATTTTTATCTGTAAAACAGTTATTGAAAGTGAAATAACATTACATTGATTGGTGATGAGACGGCAGATTTTAATTATTTTAGCTATTGGTAGGGAGAGGTTTATCTTTGATTTTGTTCGATGCTTTTTAAGACATGTAAGCATTTTTCATTCGGGTTATTAATGTAAAGTGATTTTATATCTAGACTGGCCTCGAGTTAATCAGTCTTATTTATTTTCCTCATATTTTCAACAAGGTTGCCTGAATTTTATATATGTGATGACGTTATTGTTCAAGGGGAGGGCATAATATTTTTGCTATGGCTTTATTCATTTTGTTTGTGTTGGATGGATCATAAATGCTCAAAATGCACCATATTGTAAGTGAGTTTAAATTTATTGTAAACTGCATGCGACCGTTTTTTTAACAATTTCCAAAAACGATTTAAATCCATAAAGTTCTCATAACATGACAGAAAGAAAAACAAAAAACATTAAAGATTAATTGAAATTTAGAACAATATATATATTTCCAACTTTGTGAAAGATGAATGATGGTGCTAAAAACTGGGAAGAACAACAAATTATCTTGTTATTTTACGTATAGTTACGCCCGGGGTTTAGCTGGGAATACGATAGCCGGGACGCAACGACAAAATAAAAAAAAAACAAGAGTATCCCTGAGTTCAATGTAAGATTGATGAAAAGAATGATGAGAGGGGAATTCTCCAATTCCGGACGTCGGTGAACGCAGTGAGATAACGAACAATAAAAGTACTTTATTTATGAAATATACAATATATTAAAGAAAAGAAACCTAAATAGTAAAAGGGATGAAATAAATTTCGAACGAAAAGATGCCTATTCAATTCTTCGAGCGAAAAAAGTGGAGTTGCTAATGTCCTGATAAAGTCCTGGATTAACGCCGTTCAATCCTTACTGATGGCGAGTAGTATACGCAGATAAACCACAGGAGCATAGACGACTTGGGTGTGAGAATAATGTTTAGGATTCTTTCGTCGGTCATTCTATACTTGATGACGTCCGATTCCCCTGAAAGCAAACAGCTAAGTCCAATTTTGGTGACGTCCGATTCCTTTGAAGGCAAACAGCTAAGTGAAGTTGTTACATCCCAACTCGGGAAAAAAAACCGTTAGGGGTTAAGTCACGTGTTGGCATATGAAAGTGAGTAGGCATTATACATTGAACACTATTAGGGTCACTTGTACTTATCAGACAAACAGCGTTCGTCAGGCCTGCGATCAGAGACGAGATAGGAGTTGGGGGAAATGAAGTTTCTCTTCCAAGGACTGGCTTTAATTTAACAGGTTACAAAAATATTCGATAAGCTGCATATTATTCTACTACAGACTACTATTATTCTCACTATCGGGTCGACTCTATTCGTCATTCTCTCTTGAGAGGCGTTGTATACATAGTGTTAAGAAGAGTTCATTCTGTAGTTAAAGGTAAGGACTCATAACATCCCCCTCCCAAGCTTTTACCTCGCAGAGTTCTTTAATGTGTTTTCCGCTTCGGATTAATCATCAAAGGCTCTGTAAATTTTGTTTTTCTGCTTGATTTACGCGGTTCTAAAATTGCTTGAGGCCTTTTCATATTGAATGTGTCAAATATGGTTTCCATTACTCTTCCTGGGGTAGAACGTTAGAATCCTCTATCAGCCTCTTTCTGGTCTGATTTAAGTGCCTTTTATGCGAGAACTTCGGACCCTGAATTATGTAAATCACGTTCCCGATTCGTTTCTCTATTGTACATTGCTCCCAATAGGATGTGTGGTTTTTGAACATTAAAAAAAATTCTTGGACGAATATCAAACATTTAAAATTGTCAGGGCTGAGTTCAGATAACTTAAAGTCATCGCAGTGTTTGTTTACTACGTAAACGAATGTTATATAGTCTTCGCTCTCCTTTTTTGTTAAATTTAAACATTTCCACCTTTTGTGGAATAGTGAAGTGTTCGGACTAAATAATACCGTTAAAAGCTTCACGGCGTCCTTGAAAGTCAACTCATTCGTTTTCCTCGGTAGGATGTAGTCTACGAATTTAGTGTATTCGCTTGACCCTAGTTTCCTCAGTAGTAGACGTACTTTTTTCGCGTCTGACCAATTCCCGCAATCAAACTCATATGAATCGTCATATCTTCTGAAGTAAGCCGCGTAGGTTTTGTCTTCGTCCATTGCATAAGTCTTTGATAAAGCTCCATATAGCATTTTGCGATAATGCCACTTCATTTCCAGAATTTTGTCCTTTATTGGTCACTGCCCGTAATAGTAATTCTTGTAGTTCGAGTTGCTTCTCTTCGTTTTTCTGTTGAATTTCCAATAGTTTTTCTCCGTTTTTCTGTTGAATTTCTAATTGTTTTTCTTCTTTCCTCATTTTTTTGTTGCTGCTCGAATTGCCTTTTCATTAATTCCAATATGGCGCCTTAAACTCTTCCATGTTTACACTGTAATTTTTGTGTAACGATTTTTCCTTTTTTCTCAGTGTAGACTTCAGGACTTTGTCGCCTGTCGTTCTGGAACTTTACTACGAAAACGTTTTCCTGCGTAGAATTCGATTCTGTTCTGTCTGACAGGTAAAATTCGTGTCTTCGTTACTACTGTTAAACTTGGTGTCCCCAAAAAATGTTTTCTTTTTTTTATCTTCGCGAAGAACTTGTTATTTTTTTCTCAATACCTCCGACGCCTCTGTTATGGACGACCGATATCCAAAAGTTTTTTTTTTTTTTTAGATTCTCCGCGTAGAATTTTTTTCTTCAATATCCTCGTCGCCACTGTTATGGACGACCGATAGCAAAAAAAGTCTTCTTTTCTTTCTATTTTTTTTGTTATTCTCCGCGTAGAATTCGTTTATTCAATATCCTCGTAGCCACTGTTATGGTCCAGGCTAGGACCATGAAAGAACAACACAAACACAAGAGTAGAAATAATGAAGATATAGTACACGGAATAATAATACAAGATGTGGAAGTTGATAGTATGACTGTCAGTCTGGTTTGGAGTGAACTACTATCGGCTCGACTCGATTCGTCATTCTCTCTTGAGAGGCGTAGTATACATAGTGTTAGGAAGATTGCATTCTGTAGTTATAGGTAAGGACTCATAACACCAACCAAGATTGATCTTCAAAATTCAAATGCAATATCAACAGTTATCTTCAGTTTTCTTAATTTCTCTTCATTGTTCATTCTCCTTAATACTATTTTTCTCATTTTACAATCAGGAACACCTGAGTTTTAGTCGTTTTGTTGCATTGATTGAAATTATATATATATATATATATATATATATATATATATATATATATATATATATATATATATATATATATATATGTGTGTGTGTGTGTGTGTGTGTGTGTGTGTGGTGGACTCTCCCGTTGTATTCGACGTATGTGGGTCAAGAACCTTAGTTCTTAGGAAGAGGCACCCAGAAACCAGCACATATGATATGATTATCGTGGTGAAGTCTTTGTGCAGAATCAACAACACTTCTTGAAGACCCGAATCCAGAGAACTGGTGCACTGCCTTGACAAGGTCCGCAAACGTCCCTCCACATGATTTGCATTCAGAGTTGTCCTTCTACTAGACCAGTTGCTATCCAAGGCTATAGAACCAAGCCTGTCCTATTTAGCCATAGCTAGAGAGAGAAGAAGATTAATAACTATCCCAAGAGTATGCAATGGATTCGCTTGGAATTCTAACTAGGGCTTTCCGATTCCTCAATCCGAGCCGCTAACCACTACTGTGCCTTTTAATATATATATATATATATATATATATATATATATATGTGTGTGTGTGTGTGTGTGTGTGTGTGTGTGTGTTTGTGTGTGTGTGTGTGTGTGTGTGTGTGTGCAAACATGGGTAATTGTAAGTCGCATCAAGAAAATTCATATGCTCGGTTAGTTGTTCAGATTTGCTAAGTAGGTTGGGTTATGAACATTTGATAAGATTATTGTGCATGATTGCACGTAAGCCATCACACATACACACATGCACATCCACACGCATACACACGCACAACCACACATGCAAACACAACTAGTGTATGGGTGCGGTTGCTTGTGCATATTTGCATAATATGTTTATTATTTCTGGTGATTTCTGCCTTAAACATTAAGGCCACTTAATTATGAATTCTCTCCGGTCAAAACTCTAAGTGCTGCATAAAATTTTAAAAGCTTACGCTTCTTCATCTTACTCTTTCATCCCTAATAATGATTTGCACATTATCGAACTTAATTGTCATTTTCATTTGCTGTTAAAACTGATCATGTAGTAAAGAATGGAAAGAAACGACTAAGATAACTTTTGTTTTATTATCATTCTCACATTTTGTTTAATGTGTACGATTTTCTAACCACGTGACCATTGCATAATTAATGACGAAATAAAGTGTTATTGATTTGTGCGCAAAGTAGAAAAAGGATGTGAATCAGTGAGGTGCCATAAGTGAGCCTATCGGATTGAGTGTTTCAATGAGCGGCCTCCATCAGACATTATAAATTACTTATTATATTCCGAAGGCGTGAATCAGGGTGGTAAAATCGTTTACAAGATTGACTCCGCTACTAATTACGAGCAAACAGGTCTGACAGGAAGAACATTTCCTCCATGGCAATGAACGAGATTGATTTTTCAGGATATTATCAAAAGTGTTACACTTCTCTGTCTGTCTGTCTGTCTTTATATATATATATATATATATATATATATATATATATATATATATATATATATATATATATATATGTATGAGTGTATGTGTGTGTGTGTTTGTATGTGTGATTTCAAACGTTGAACCGAGAAATAAATTCACTTGTAAGCAGTGTGCGTATTTGCAAATTTATAAGAAATGCTGATATTTATAAATTATTTTAAAATATATCTGAGTATAACACCGTGGTTTCACTATTTATATTATGCGGACTCTTGTCCTCATCTTTGTCGCCATATTTATTACAAAGTTTCGGCACTTGTACGATCCGGCCTTCTTCAGGAGTTTGGAATATCGACCTAAACCTTTTATTTCGCTCACTTAGGTAGACTGTTCTAGTTCCACGTGCCATGTCTAATGGATGTCAGTTATCAGTTACCTCCTGTTAATTCCCCTCTCCAGGTTATCCGCCGCGTTAACCAGGTATTTAACTCACACTCTTTGGGTCCTCTCACTTGATCTAACTAACGCCTTTATCCACTGTGCCAGGTGTCCTTGAGGACATCTGTGTATGAATTTCTGGGTATTGTAAACCTAATGTCTTCAGCTATCATTTTTTACCAGTGCTCATATTGCAATTTTTGCTGTTAACATTTTATTTTACTAGCGCTCATATTTCAATCAAGGCCGGGCGTACAACGGCCGAAACGTTGTAATAAATATGGCGACAAAGATGAGGACAATAATCCGAATAATGTAAATAGTGTGTATAATATCTCATCTAAACAAATAGACAGATATCGTAGTTTCATATTAATATATATATATATATATATATATATATATATATATATGTGTGTGTGTGTGTGTGTGTGTGTGTGTGTGTGTGCGTGCGCCCGCGTGTGTGTGTGTGTGTGTGTGTGTGTGTGTGTAACATTGCAGAAACTGTTGTGCTTATATCAATATTTATTATTACATATGCTGCTTATCGATCAAGTCATATTCCAAGCTGTAACCCTATATCCTCCAACTAATTATTTAGCAGATTATCTGAAAAAGCAATATAGGATTAACCAAATGATTTGAAACTGCCGAGTACAAATTTGTGATCAAAAAACGAATGGCTTGCACAATCTCTTAGTCTCTCTTTGATGTCCATCGCTAAATTAATAGGCACGCACCATTTTTATGTCAAAACAAACAGCAAAGCCGTTCATAGACAGTTGATTAACAGATTGTGAATTAACATGGGGTTTTATCTATCGCTTGTTTTAGAGTGTGTGTGGCGGAGTGTATAAATTATTTTTATCCTTAAGCTCATGCAAAACATTGTGAATAAACCTCTACCTCCAGTGACTCTTCGTATTTGTATTGAATGAAAAATTAGCAAAAAAAATGTATGTATCTAAGCATGTATGGTGTTACCAAAAAATTGCGCGATGTTCGAAATTTAAAAAGTAATATAGATATTTGAGTGTTTATAACCGCTTTCATTATTTACTATATATATATATATATATATATATATATATATATGTGTGTGTGTGTGTGTGTGTGTGTGTGTGTGTGTATTCACATTTAATTACCTTATATACATTGGTGAGGATCGATATCAAATACTAATCTGATTTTTACAAATCACCTAAATTGCATATTTTAGAAATTTCTCCTAAGCTCTTAAATGTATATATTTTAATAACCTGATGCCAAATGAAAATTAAAATGTCATTTGATGAATATAACATATATGCATTTATGTATGACCACATGCACACGCGCCCCTACACACACACACACATACACACACGCACAAACACACACACACACACACATATATATATATATATATATGTATATATATATATATATATATATATATATATATATATATATATATGTAAATCAACTTAAATAGCCTATACAGAGTCTATAGGAAATAAGGTGAATAGACCCTAATATTGGCAACAGTCACGTTGAATACATACTAATCCGTGGTTATTGCACATTGTGGTATCATATGTGAATTTCCGTTCAATGTTTTTTTTTTCAATGACGAAATTAAACTTATGCTGTGTTTTTCTTTCACTTTGTTATAATTTACGTAATACATTTTTCCCCATACCGAACAATCAAAGCAATTAGAGTCATGTGAAACTTATTTCGTGCTAGATAATCTAACGATCGTAAATTGCGCAGAATACGAAATAGCATTTAATTGCAATATATTGGAACGGACATCTGTATCTCTTTGAATGTCACTGCTTGCATATATATATATACATATATATATATATATATATATATATATATACACACACAAAGAGGTCTATGCGTGTGTGTATGTGTGTGTGCAGATATAGATACATATAGATAGATATTTTTAGTATGGATGTATGTATGTGTACCAGTTTATCTGTATCTATATATATATGTTTATGTTTATGCATATATTTATCCCTCTATGCTTATATGTATTCATATATGATTACTTTATATATATATATATATATATATATATATATATATATATATATATATATATATATATATATATATATATATATATACATAGTATATTTTCCTAGCTTCTTTTTATTACATGTTATATTATATAATTTCGCCAAGTTTTGTCTACTTATTTTTATAGGATCTGTTCGTAACTATGGGCAATTTTCTTAGTACCTTTAATAAAAGAAGAAATAAAATTACCATGTTGATTCATATTTATTTTATTCCGAGTACTTCCAATATTTGCACAATGTCGTCATCATTGCTTTGTATTTTCTAAGACAAAAAATGGTTGTGTTCATCATTAAATAGGTAGGCAAATCAAATATATATATGTGTGTGTTTGTATGTGTGCGTTAATGCATTTGTGCGTGCATTCTGTGTAAATGTAGCAGATTTATAAATATTGATGTGATTAATACTAATATTATCATGTTTCTCTTCATAAGGTGTCTGCTGAATCGTTCTTACTTGACGAACATTGCATTTCTGTTGTTATGTAATAAAGTTTCGCAAAAAATTTAGGCTAGCAGTGTATCTAATTTGGCACATTCTAATATGTTGTTTTAATGAAAATAATCGCAATACTAATCCTGGTAGAAATGTTTTGACAAATCTTGCTTTAACACTATGTTCATAAGCTTTTAACTATATTATTATGCTTAAAGTTGAATATTTTAAATAATAATCATTCGCACATTTTAAACGAAATTCAAAGAAACAGCCATGAGAAATGTATTTTACGATCTGCTTATAGTCAGAGGACTTCTCTAAGAGGGGATTTGTTAAAACATATGTTACATTACAGTTTGCAAATTAGTTCGTCAATTTTAATATTTTCTGACATCCTTTATTCTATGATTTGGATGGATTTCAATTTTTTTTTCAGATTTAGTTCCGCTTTGGCTCGGCGTTTCTTTTTTTGTCAAATTCTTTTTTAGCTAACAAAAAATAAAAAAAAAACTAATGCCTCTATTGAAACTGCAATTTATTTTTCAAAAATATCTATACGTCATGACATGAATGTGAAAAATTAGCAAAAAAAATGTATGTATCTAAGCATGTATGGTGTTACCAAAAAATTGCAATTTACCCCTCTCAGGCCAATCCGTGGATCAACATGTGGAGAATGCTTACCTGACTGTAATATATATGAAGAAAAATCCACAACATATATACGTATATTTCAGATATAATTTTTATTTATTTATTAAGTAGTAGGTTGATGTTCTAATATAAAACAAATAATTGCTACAATGATCTTTTGTGATTTTCTTACCTCAACTTGGCAATTTTAATATTTCTTCATTCTCGACACCGAGAGACATATGACAAATATCGATTTATAAAATACAATGAGAAATCACCTTATAAATTACGACTATAAATAAAAGAAAATTGTCAGTTCAGATAAAAATAAGAAGAATCAAGTAAAGTTTGCGTCACCGTCTGCAGACATCTCCCACGTAAAAATAGCATTTCTATTATCGCAATAGTTTTTCAATTACGCAGACAGATGGTTCAGTCGTAGAAGATTGTGCGTCTGAGTCATTATAACTGCTGTAGTGTATTATTTGGTAAAAAATTATGCAAATAAATCCAAGTTCAAAAATATATTTGGATATTCACTATCTCTTATCTGAAAACTCCGTTTCAATTATCCGCATATTTTCCAATCCGAAAATGGCCATAGTCTTTTTAAGCGGAAACTATTAAAGATAACCAACCAAATTCACTGACTTAAAAAACACGGTCTCCAGATAAAATAATTCTTTAATCATAATCAGTTAAATGTAAACACTGAATACAGAATCCATAATTTTTTCAGCTTTTCCTTAACTAGTTTTTTCCCTCTCATTTTTGTGGAACACTGGGCAACAGTTCTTTGTCGCTTCTTAAGCAAGTTGATTATGGAGACAAGGTTTCTTGCCTCACATTTCATCCTTCTTCCTTTATCAGCATGGCCGAGGAACGTATATGGCGAAGATCACAACATTTCTTTAATCGGACATTATTTCTCGTCGCTTATTTTTATTTCTTCCGGAATAGGAAATCGACATACGGGTGGTTGTAATTCACACTCTTAAAAACATAGTGCATTTACACAAATATCTGTATCAATTATGAAGTAATAATTTTAAATACAGAAAAATATAACTTCACTGTCCCCAGGTCATTTCTTCGCATAACGACGTGGTAAATGTTTCATCTTCCAGGGGTTGTGATAGTGTGATAGGTGCTTTGAAAGTTGTGTCTTTTTGCTGTGTTTGAGCAGTGTATCGGAAACGGAAATGTGGTTGAATTTTTGTGCCTTGAATCATGAAGCGCCAAACATTTACGTATCTAAGTGTTTCAACTACAACACAAAGTTTTTATAATATATGTAGAGTATCTGTGTGATGCCCTGTGTTTTGCTGCTTAAATAATTTTAATCTGCATTTCGATTTGGCCAACATCAGTAGCTGCTAGCTCATAATTCATGCTAATAAAGCTAGCCAATCACTTAAAAGCACTTCTGTCACCTCTGACACAATATCCATAAACGACACAGGTTTTTTCGCGGTTTGTATAGCTTTTAATTCCTTTCGGGAAATATTAGCATCAAAAGACCAAAATCCAGCTTGTTTACCTCGTCTTCTCCTTTTAACTTAAAAAAAAACAACATCCAGGCAGGAATCGTAGAGACATGTCGAAAATGTCCATTTCGTTATACGTTGATACGACATAAATTTCGTTGATATAACATAACATTCAGTCACGCCTGAAATGAAGACACGTATTCATATTCCAACGGCAGTTATTGGTTGTTGCTACAATTTTTTGCCCAGCTGCGATATATATTCCAGGGGTGTTGACAAGTTTCCAGTACGTATCATTCCCCTGAGAACGAATTTTAATATTCAACGAAATCGTGAGTTTGGGAATTGAGCTTCTCGGTAACATCTCATAAAAGCATATATGTTTGTGAATATATGTGGAAACACGCACATATATGTGTATCTATGAGCACAAATTAATTTTAAAATAGTTAAATTAAAAAACATAATTAAATATTTGCAAAATAACTATGAATAAAGGCCAAAGTAAAACTTTTTACCGCCGCGTTTTTGCCTCTGTTCAAATTTAGCATCTTCCTTACTTTACCTTGTCAATCACAGCTAGCCATAAATATATTCATGGATGTACTTACATTGAAACATTTTTAAAATTTAACGATAATTTTCTTATGTCTATGAATAAGTTGTTACATAAAATTCTGAAATTTGCATTGATACAGCCAATAAAGGGAACAAATCCAACGGTAAATATTTTATTTTTGAATTTATATGTTCATTTTGTAGTGATTCGGGAAGCATCATCTTGGGAGTCGGTAACACAAAGTGTGGATGAAGCTGTTCGATTATATTTTTACATGTGGATTAGGCTATTATCGTTGTATATTCTACAAGTATATTGTGGATGGAGTTCTGTAAGTTTCCGTGTGTGATTAAATGAATCTTAATTGAGCTAATAACCTCGTCCATATGTAAAAAAGACTGAAAATAATGGAAGCTCTAATAATAAAACAGAAAAAGACAAAACTCAATAACATCAACAATGTATACGTCCACAATGTTCTGACCGTGTTTGGTAAATAAAACATACATAAAATTTTAGGTGAACACATTAAAATCAGCGCATTCAGATATTTTTTTTAAAAATCATCCCTGATACCGGCTAAAGAAGTGTTAAAAGCAGTAGGTGTTGCACAACATTTGGAAAGTTTTCACAGTTTATGTCCAGAAAAGATAACATTTAGACGAACACAAGAACAATTGAATTAAAAGCTTAATCACAGTACATTATCAATCGTCTTTAATGAATATTGTATAAAATAGATATTGTTGCTCAAATACCCACTCACACACACACACACACACACACACACACAGATATTTGTGAATGTGTGTGCGCGTGAAAATTGGGTAATAATTAGGAAAGCGCATAAATATAAGAAAAATGAAAGAAATGTAAAGATCTACACTAGTATGCTCTTGAAAAACATCTAAATGAAGTGCCAAATTTAAAGAAATTATGAGGGACCAAAAGGAATGTTTTCGCTGTATTATCCCCTTGGTGCGGGTGAACTTATTAAACATTAAAATTATACTTAGAATAGAATAGAATAGAATAGAATACATGTATGTATGATTAAAATTATGGAATTCTCAAACATACCAGAAGAATATCAAGATAAATGCAAAAATTTAAAAGCGCTTAACTCCATAAACGAAGAGTAATTAATCTATCATAAAATGACATCAGTTGATTTCATCTATTGACTTAATCTACGAGAAATCAATTTTATTTCATTGCGTTAAATGTTTTATTTTTTTTCTGTCTGGAATGGCCCGTTAATGATATTTTATATATTGCTTTTGACAGGTACGTCATTCCAAACTAAGAAGAGAACAAATTGGCATGTGATATTTCTCGGTGAGTATTCTATTATATTAGTCAATATATATATATATATATATATATATATATATATATATATATATATATATATATATATATATATATATATATATATATATATATCTGTGTGTGTGTGTCTGTGTTTCTGTGTCTGTGTATATTATGATTGCGCGTAAAATTCCATATATGAAATTGATTGTATCAACTTGCGTACACATACATAGATATGATAATGTAAAAGTCAAACGTACACACACGTGTTTACACACACACATACACACAGAGACACATATATAATTATATATCGGGTGTAACAGCAAAAGTGTTGAATTGTTAGATTAAGTTCTGAACCGTTGTATCTTCGAAATGTTTAAAAAAATCTTACTGCAATTCGCCGCCGAGAGTTTTATAACACTATTGGGTTCTACTTTGATCAATAATGATGTATAATTACCTCCCCAAGCTTGACAGAAGTATCGTGATTAAAACGATCATAAATGAAGATCACATGTACATCATTCATTTATCATAGCTAAGTAACAGAAGATCATGAAGTATTGAAATAAATTTTATATATATATATATATATATATATATATATATATATATATATATATATATATATATATATATATATATATATTTATATATATATATATATATATTTATATATATATATATATTTATATATATATATTTATATATATATATATATTTATATATATATATAAATATATATATATACATATATATATATATATTTATATATATATAAACAAATACAGTCTTAAAGTGTGCTATATAAATGGGATAAAGTGCTCAATATCAGAGATAGAGCGTTTTTAATTATAAAAGTGAACATAGAAGTCAACACTCAGAAGCGACAGTCTGTTTCATGCTAGATACAATCATCAGGCCACGAGTGTTGTTATTTTTCTCGGCTAATTATATACACGGGTCAGTGGGGCATTGTGGGTAGTCTATTTATGCAGATATTTTACCGGATGTCGTTTATTTGTTTATTTGTTTATTTGTGTCAAATTATTTTGCTTGTTTTTATTTAATTTTATTATTGATTTTTATCCTTTATATTTATTTTATTTTTTATTTTGATCGGTGTTTTTATTAACGTAGTAAACATTTGATTTTATAGCTTATTGTGGTTAGTCTATTATGGCGGCTATTTTACCGGAAGTCGTTTATTTATTTGGGTCAAATTATTTTGCTTGTTTGTATTTATTTTTATTTTTTATATTATATATTTATTATTTTTATTTTGATCGGTGTTTTTATTAACGTAATAAAATTTGTTTATATAGCTTATTTAATAGTTTTGTTTTTGTTTAGGAAGATAAAGCTATTTGTTGAATTTTGGGGATGATTGTTGCCGCTTCTTCTGACTATTATTTTGGCGGGAACAGTTTTTATTTATTTATTTGGATTGATTATCTTTATTTGTCTTTTTTTCTAAACGGCTAGTTTATCAGTATCGGTTGTTAGTTTATTTATATATTTGGATGTATTTAGATCAATTTATTATACTTGTCGTTATTTAATTATTACACTGTATATTTTCTCTTTTTGGTTTTCGATTTTTAAGTAACGCAGTATATTATTTTTTTTATCTTCATTTAAGAGTTTAGCTATTTTTGTCCGATTATTTGTTTTGATCTTTGATAGTCTAATATTTTTTTCATAATAGTTTGCTAATTTGTTTATTATTTACTTTATTTATTGATTTTGTTACCTATTTTTTATTCTATTTCGTCTATTCTAACAGGTGTGAATTGGTAATTTGTTTGGATTAATTTATTTTGCTTATTGTATTGTCATTTTGTTTGTTTATGTATTTGTTGATTTTTTTTCTTTTCGATTTTTAAGTTACGTACTAAAAATTTGTTTTCATGTCTGCATTTTGAGATTAGCTCGGATCTTTTATTTAATAATTTATTTTGGTCTGGGAAGGTGATGATAGCTATTTTTTCTTCCAAGCAAAGTTTGCAAGTTTTTGATAGGTTGTTGTGGGATGATGATTTTTATCCTTATTTTCCAAGATATTTTTGGTGTGGTGTGCGTTTTGTTTTTTATTTCCCCAGATATACTTAGAAAGCATTGTGCTGTTCGCATATTTACTATTTGTGAAAGATGTTTTGTGTACATAATTTCTTTGTTTCCACGGTCCTTCAGTTACTCCTATGTATACTTTTTCTTCATTATCTGGTGATTATTCTTTATTTTAACTGTTGTGCTTTTTTATTATTTGTGCCATGTTCTGTGTTTTTTTGAATACACAATTAGTAAATTTGTTTTGTTTTTATTTCCTAGATATACTTAGAAAGCATTGTGCTGTTTGCAAATTTACTCTTTGTGTATTCAACAAAAATATGGTAAAAATCATCTACTGTTGCACCGAGAACATGGCACCAATAATAAAAAAGCACAACAGGAAAATTATTAACATGCCACACGAACAAATTAAACACACGTGCAACTGCAGAATAAAAAACGAATGTCCCTGAAACGGTAATTTTTTACAAAACAACGTAATTTACCAAGCCACGATAAAATCACCAGATAATGAAGAAAATGCATGCATAGTAGTAACTGAAGGACCGGGGAAACAAAGAAATTATGTACACAAAATATCTTTCACAAATACATCAAAGAGGTGGGATCAAGCTCATTTTGCACCCTCACTAATTTTTCATCTCTTTGATTTAAATTAATTTTAAATCTGAACAAGAGAATGACTGCTATCCAAAATATAGAAGAAGAAAATGCAGAAGATGGAGGTCACATTGTCAAGGTAATCATTTTTTCATAACGAAATCGTCCTGTTTCTTAAAAATTCGCGTTCTGAAGGCACATTTTGCTCTCCCAATATACCTTCACACCATCAGTTTTAAACATTCTGTTATCTGTTAAAAACCTTCGAGATATTTAAATTGTTATAGATTTGCTTGACATTGGTGTCTCCTTTTTGTAATTTGCACGTTGGTCTGCGTTATTTCTTTTTTTTCTTTTCTTTTTTTCTCTGAATATCATGCATTCTGTCTTCTTGAAAGTAATGTTTAATCCTATCTTCTCGCTTCGTTCATTACCTTCTGTAGGATTTTTACAGTGTTCTTTCTCCGTGTGCCCTCAACTTTGTATCATTTGCATATCTTTTATTGATAAGAATGTGGCTACCAATAAAGAATCCTTCTAGGACTTCTAATTCTCTCAGAGGCGTCTCACTGTATAGAGTGGATAATCTTGTGAGAACGCAAACCCTTGTCTTACACCCATTTGTATTGTTGTATATTTACTGAATGAATTGTCCGCTCTTATGCAGTCGGTTTTCTGCCAGTATACCTTATGGCTTATTCTCATATTCTTCCAAAAGATGTCAATGTTTCCTAAAAGCTCAAACACTCCTTTGTAATATACATGAAGGGATAATAGATGTTTCTGTTTATTTTCGCAATCCAGATGATGAATCACTATAAAGATAAAAGAGAAATTATGGGTATTTGTATTTAGATATTTATATCCAGAAACTGCGACATGCAGACAAGAACATTACGAAGATTTCTGAAATAATTTTATATAATTAGCGTCATTTGTAATTACATGGCGAATTTCTCTTGTCAGTAACGTTTTATAAAACAAGCATCGTCGGTCCTACGCATCAAAATAGTAAAGTTAAGATTTGTAATATTTGTATTTTTTTATTTGTTGCGATACTAATGAGAATAGGATGGCATGAACGTTAATGAGGATAACTATTCGAAATCAAATGTTCGTTCATTTTATCGGCCTTTTTCATCTTTTCAGAACTTTTAAATTAATTTCGCATTATGAAGTAAAGTCATGTTATTTTATCTGGACAGAACAAAATGATAGGGCAGGAGGAATGTTAGAGTGAACAGAGATCATTGTACCTACGCCCTGAGACATTAAATCATCTCTTGAAAATATTTTATTTTTTTGGTTTTATTTTCAGGTGCAGGGCAGGGACTGTCGAGATTTTAAAAATTGATGTTTATTAGCAAGAGAGTATTTTCCTTCTCCTTTGAAGTGGTGGTTCACAGAGCACAGTATTTACTCAAATGTACCAAATTTCGCAATTAATATCGCTAGAAATTCTTCCTGAAGTGACGTTTACATTGAAAATCACTTTTCACAAACAAATACATTTTTAGCAGTTTATTGAAAGTAATTATTCTTTTATATTTTATAAGTATCGTTAGGTGATATATTTACTCAGCTATATTTAAAATTCAGTGATCTCTTTAAACATAATATATAAATATGTAGATAATTTAAAAGGTTATTTATGAAAATCTTATGCGTATATTTGAAGCATATTCATGTAATTATTGCTTGTGTAATATAGATAAATCTAATTAGCCCCTTAGAAGAATTAATAACATTCAGTATGTTGGAAATGATTTTTCATAAAACCCTTACATAAAAGAACTTTTCTCACGATGAAATACTTAATTTTTCGATAACGCTATCACTGCTGATGAAAATTACATTTCTGACGAGAATGAAAAACAATGTAAATACATCTGGTTTTAAGATGTGGGGTCAGTCTACCCAGCTATTAGTTGGAAAAATAAAATCGGAGAAGTGACGTGCCCCCGAATACAACCAAAAATTATGAAAAATAATCTTAGCAGAAATAGTAAAACACGAAGCTAAGAATAACAATAGCGTTTATACAGGAAGATACATATATGTACATGTTAAAAATCAATGCTCTTTGTTGTGGGCATGAAAAGAGACCTGTAGTTCGTGTGTTCGAAATAGTTTGTCACAAGTGAGTCTGCAAAGTTCGAAGTAATTTGGTCGTAAGTGAATCTGCAAAGTTCGAAGCGATTTTGTTGCAAGCGGGTCTGCCCATTTCGAAATGGTTTGTACGCAAACATGTGTGTGTGTGTGTGTGTGTGTGTGTGTGTGTGTGTGTGTGTGTGTGTGAATCACACGCTAATCAAACACTTGTGTCACTGCTGAATGCGTACGATAACAGTAATTTTAAAGGTCATGGTATCATGTGTCGAGGCAGGTCTTGCTCGCCGACTTTTTTCTAACTGTTTTTTTTCTGTTTCTGATCATCCGTTTTTCGCGCTATTGGCTAGCCGATGTCCGATTCTAATCCTATCTGAGTTTTACACAGGAATATAATCGTTACTCGAACCCCGATCCTTTTCCAGGTCATTTTAACTCAACCGCGCAGACGTCGTAGAACTCATATCACGTGACTTGTCCTGTACAATCAGACCCCAGAGACCACCTATTTAATTTGGAGCTCTGTTTGTACGGAAGTGGAAAACAAATTTTCGTATGTGCTGAATTTATTTGTAGGCGTCTTTTACTTGTTTGTGCTTCACTTATTAGCCGTAAAATATATGAGTTTATATGCTTCAAGGACCTCAGTGTTTCAACACCAACAAACAGATGTAGATGAATATTTTACCGGGGATGGTATGATTTAAATTGATATTTTATCCTAGTAAGAATAGCAGGATTGTGAAAATATTGTAAATAATGTGATCATTTTACTTATTTGACCATTTAACAGAATATATGTTTCAATGAGAATAAAATAGTCAGTCTGTGCTGTTACTGCATGAAGTCCACTAGGTTCAGTTGTAGCATGAAACAGAGATAACAATTGATTCCGATGACTGTGTATCCTAAGAAAATACTTCTATGTGTTTAATAACGTTTTTGAATGGTCCTTGGTTTGAACCCGCGTAAACATTTTTACCATTAAAACTATTATTATTATTATTATTATTATTATTATTATTACTACTACTACTACTACTACTACTACTACTACTACTATTAGGTTTGTTGCTATACAATTCCACTTTATACACTATGCATTTATAAGGAGACAACGGCCTTATTAATGAAGATGCATTTGGAGGAATTGATAAGGTGTTTATTTTTTAGCTTTTTAGTGTTGCATTTATTGATCAAATTTGCAACGTTAGGCATGTAGCTATACCAATTTAACGGTATTTTTGTTAAATATTTTATATAAGTTCCTTGACGGGGGTAAATTCTTCTTTAATATAGTAAAGAATTCCTTCCCTAATTTATTAGCTACGGTCATATTAGCGGCGTGAACCATAGTATTTTCTTTGCCCTATTTTTCACCCTATTACATACATCGGATGTTTCATCCGTGGCTTTATAAACGAGCCTGGTTTTGTAAGCACAATTTTCTTTAGCGCCAGCTCATAATCGTGCTTTGTTTGATTATATATATTTATATTACAAGTACTGGTAGATAATGTAAATATAATGCCATTAGGAATATGTTTGAAAATGTATCTAGGGTGATTAGAACCTACGTTGATATAATACGGATATTGGTTATTTTCCTAAATGGGGATCAGTGACGTTGCACAAGTTAAGTGTAATATCCAAATAATCTATAATTTTTAAATTAGCTTGAATATCTAACTTAAATCCGAACTTATTGAATAACCAATGTAATTTCTTCCTAATTATTTCGGGTGCAATTGTCTACAATAATCAACCCGTAATCTCACCCGTCATGGATTATTAGCTAGCAAATTGAAAATAGAATAGAAAAAATTAATATTAAAAATTGTTGTAACACTCTAAAGTGATTTCCATAGTAACCCGAAATGTAGATTAATTAATCCTACTAAAACACAAATGGAAAAATCAGTAAGGATATTTTGCAAGATATTTCTGCTACACGTAGAATAGTTCTAAACATAAAGCAATGGCGTTATACTAATGATTGCATCAAGTGGTTTAAGTATTATGACAAAAATGAAAAATGCTCTTTCATAAAATATATTAAAGTGATTTATCCGTCAATCATGTATAAAATTGTAAACGAGGCATGAAATTTAGCTAGGGAATCTATGTCAATATCGGAGGATAAAATCAAGCATTGACTAAAATTATTGTTGTATCATAATGAAGTTTTGTGAATTAAGAAAAGGGGTTAGTGTTAATTTTCATAATCCCATGAGGGCATATGATGGGACCTATATATGTGAATTACTGGGGTATTTGTTGTTATATAACACTTTTATTGACACCTGTAAGCATGGCCGTTACTGAGATGGAAAAGCTTGGTTACTTGAATACTATAATTTTTCTATCAATAAAATGTCATTTGGGACAACCATCCATTGTTGTGTTCTTGTTCTTGTTTTATGCTAATTGTGTATTCTTTCTTTTGCGCGAAAATATATGTTACAAGTTTACATTGTTTGAACTGTGTGTATAAATGTAAGTTGGAGACTGGATGAAAGAAGGCAGGATGTTATGTTATTACTATTGACGCATGTAAAGAAACTATCGCTAAGCATTATTTTTAATGTTGTATACCCGAAATAAAGAAGCGAAATATGTGAGTAATTAATTGTGAAAATTTCAGTTACGTTTGTGTAAAAAAACGATTGAACAAACAAACCTGTTTATGGTTAACTGAAAGACGAATTACTGAACAAGAACTGATCATATTTATAATAGGAAAAGTAGGCTCCTAAAAATTTACAATTTAGACTTTTTGATTGCAAGATCATTGGCTGAAAATTATTTTCAGGAAGAAAAACTTTGTTCGATAGGTTCTGAAGTTGAGACTCCCAAATTTCAATTTAGATATGTTATCGTCTGCCAATTGAAAGAATACCGCGTATCTCGTATGACGTCACTGGTTGGTTAAATATATATGAATACAATGATTCAAATAATCGGAGCCGGAAAAATAAAATAAAAAATGTTACTTTCTGTAAGCCCGCAAATGGTCAGTAAATGATTCAGTAATTCAACCATAGTACTTAAATCTATTAATTCAATAATTCAACGATAGTACTGAAATCTATTAGCCATTTTCAACAATTCTGCAATGTGGCTGCACACACACAAACACATGTATACATATATATATATATATATATATATATATATATATATATATATATATATGTGACCAAAATTTTAAACCGACGGCATATAATATATTGACATTACATTCATCATCTGTTGTAAAAAAAAAGAAGCTCAAAACGTCTTACCTAATTCTTAGAAATAATTCATCACCTCAGAAATTTACCTATGTAAAAATATTATATTATTAAATAATTATTAACGAAATAAGAGATATCCGGAAGAGGCAAAACGCGTTGAATTAAAACAGTCTGAACCGGTGAACGAAATAAAGAGTTCCGTTCGAAATTCCAATCGCGTGTAGAAGGCCGCGGCGTACAACGGCCAAAAAGTCGTAAATATGACAACAAAGATGAAGACAACAGTACGAACAATGTACATATTGTAAAAACAAATAATGTTGTTTATGAATTCATATGCCATTTGGGAGACTGCATCACGAACACTAACAAGCAACATTAAGTTCTTACATTGGCCAAACATGCGCCCCTCCACACGCAGGTTGGAGAGTCTTTTTGTAAAAACATACATACATACATACATACATACATACATACACACACACACACACACACACATATATATATATATATATATATATATATATATATATATATATATATATATTTTTTCGAACATTTCCATTGCCAATAATACGGGTATCTGACGCTTTTGTCAGTCATAAAATATTGGATTTATGAAAATGGATCTTTTTTCTTTTTACCAATAAGCAGAAAGCTTAAACTTTAAAAGTACAGTTCTCAATTATAACTTTTACTTGGGCAAGAAAGCAATCATTTCTAAGCATTACACATATTAAATTACCACGCCTACACCTCTATTTTAAATGTTATATAATCATATGGAAACAAACAAGCATTCTTACACGTTGCAATGAGAGGTAAACATGCACATACACATGAATATACACGCACAGTAGTTTTACTGCTATCGAATAAACATTTTCCTGTATATCAAATTGAAACCAGTATGCAGTGACTATCATTACATAAAAATAGATATGAGCTTTATAGTTGGGTCACTAACCACATATTAAATGTATGCCGCCTGTTGATACATCATTATTTCTCATTCTATGTCATTTATTGGTAGTTTTCTGAGCTCAGAATTTCTTCTAACGTTTGGCCCAACGTCTAGACCAATTATTTGGAGTGAAAAGATTAAATGGAATTGGCACTGCGCGCAATCCCGAAGGTTTGGTCCGGCTGTTTATGTCTGAAGTTGAACTGACCTCCTGCTATGATCAAATGATGAATGCATGATACTGACGATTTACTGATGATGAAATTTTCGATTTACTTCGGTGTTCCTACCAATAGATGTTCATATTTATCTACTAGCATAACCGCATTTGTTCAGTTATGTATTCATATATATATATATATATATATATATATATATATATATATATATATATGTGTGTGTGTGTGTGTGTGTGTGTGTGTGTGTGTGTGTGTGTGTGTGTGTGTGTAAATTTGAAAATCTTCATAAATATATGGGTAAAAGTAACGATGTATTGTTTCATAAAAGATGTTCGATCGGCCTCATTGTTAATATCAATCGTTTTATTCAACATTTTGGATATACGTTAATCTAGTTGTCTTTAATCGCTCTCTCTCCCTCTCTATCTATCTATCTATCTATATATATATATATATATATATATACATACTTATATATATATACGTATATATATATATATATATATATATATATATATATATATATATATATATATATATATATATATATATATACATATCTATATATACACATGCATACAAATATCTACATACACACACCTATATCTATAAACCAGAACAGTCTCTATGTTTGTCTTTGCGTTATTTATAGACGTCCACATTTCTCGACCGATTTTGATAAAAATTCTACACACATGTTGTAAATTAACTAACATAAATCCATACCAAGAGTTTCAATCTCAATATGGGAGAAAGTGATAAAATTGAAGGTGAGTATGACAAAACTTTTGCTGGATGAGATGATGTTCGTTGCAGTTAATGCAAATGATAGCTCATGCTACGAGGTTAATGTAGAGTGCTAAATAGATTTCCTGTGATATGGGCTTTACACAAAAATTGCAAACAATATAGAAAAGTATGGCTTTTTGTAATACTTAAAATAAAACTTGAATAACTTCTTCATGTTTTATCCGATTTTCTTCAAACGTGTCGCAATATTTGCCATCATGCAAGAAATAAGAGAGTGTAGTTTTAGTCATGCTCGCTTCCAGTATATACCCAATGTCTACAAAAAACTGGTAAAAAAACCCGGTTTTTCGGCCACAGCACACTGGGTTTTCATCAGATGCTTTCAAAATTTACCATGGAAATTATATATCGGGCACAAAATGAAATCCGCGACAAACTAGGTCCAAAGTCGTCTTTTACTATTTAGACAATAGAAGTTTCATATCATCCAACTCTAAATTTGCATTGGTACCTATGATTTAAAGATTGTTTGAGAAGCATTATTGAAGTGATAAAAGGGAGAAATTACCGAAGAACATTTTATGAATCCCAGCTTTACGGTAAACGTGTGAAGACGGAGGGGGCGTTCATGCGTTTGCACATGCAATTGAATCAAACTCTGACGCTTCATCTCTGTTTTTGTTTGATTATTAGATTTTTGAAAATATCATAATATTTGAAATTTTTGCGGCCATCTGAAATTTACTGAATATCTAAAACATTGACAAATTTAACCCCGAGTAACGACACACAAGAAGGACATATGGATGGAATTATTTTATTGAAGAACAACCAAACACGTGCGAAGGATATACTGTAAAAAAGATGAAAGGAAATAGCCAATGGATGGTGTACGAAAACGGGGGTGCAGACAGATATTTCTAGACAGGTGGTGATATTATACAGGCGGTGCGTTTATACAATTGCAGCTATGTACACCAGGGCAACGCCGGGTACCTCGGATAGTATATATATATATATATATATATATATATATATATATATATATATATATATATATATATATATATATATATATATATATATATATTCGATATTTTGAAAACATAACGATATTGTCCTACAGTATATTACTGTTAAAAAATACTTGTTGGGAATTAAAATCTTTGCACTTAAATTGATGATGTCATCCAGGGGACGGAACACGTTGGAAAAGAAATCCTTTCTTCTCTGTTTTTATTCCCATTGGCGTTGTAGACATATTTATATATATATATATATATATATATTTATAAAACCCTCTATCTCTCTCCCACACACACACTCCCAAACATACATACACACACACGAACACACACACACACACACACACACACACGAACACACACACACACACACACACACACACACACATATATATATATATATATATATAAGCGAACATTGAAGTCAACATGCGACAGTCTGTTTTATGCTAGACGCATTCTATCTCTGATGTTTGACACTTTATCCCATAGATATAGCACACCTTAAGACTATATTTCTTCACACACACACACACACACACACACACACACACACACACACACACATACATATATATATATATATATATATATATATATATATATATATATATATATATATAATTTCATATGTCCGAAAAAGTGATGTGGAATATTCCTGAGTTTTATAGAGTTGTGGATTATATGTTTTATATTCATTGGCTGCTTATACGTCACATGATTATTTTATGGCGTTTAAATACTCGTATATGAATGTATAATTATTTCATAATTTTTTTGAAATACCAGAGGAAATTAAAAAGTTATTCGCACCGCAGTTCCCTCATAACATTTATTTAAGTTATCACTCTGCTTTCTGCTCACGCGTGCTCATAGTTGGTAATATTCTGATCATTTGATCAAAGTTTGATCTTGATCGTGCCTGCGGTTAAAGTGTAAACATGGCCGCTACGCTGGCAATTTGCACTAAGGAGGAAAAAAGAGCAGTTATCCGAAACTTCAGAGAACATGATTCCTCATCGATGACAGTTTGCCGGTTCGCCCTTACCATCTCGCGAATCTTGCTGAATCTTCTCGTCAGTAGTGTAGGTTGATGTGCGTCACGTATGTCTGGCCACTTTTAAATGCCTCGAACCATTCAATCACACTTCCACGCGGTGTCGTATTGTATAAAATGCCGCTGATGTATTTCACACCGTAGCATAACTGTCGACCGAAGAAATCGAATCATTGCTCTTTGTTCCTCTTTGTCAGAGCGCCATGATTACACTGTACCAACAGCAAGAAAACTGGTGCGATCAAGCTAAAATAGCTATCACGTGACCGTAATTGTATCAGCTATAAGCTGAAGGCGGTGTTACTAGTCTAAAGCTGTTATGGCGAAATTGCGAATAATTTTTGACTTACCCTCGTACATGTAAATCTGTCTTACTCATTTCATTCAATATATCACTTTCTGAGTGTTCTTTTCATTTCCCATAAAGCTTCATTTTGCGTTTAGTAGAAATACAGTTACGCATCAGAAACTGCTAAAATTTTTAATCATCATTTGTAGATCGCATGAGTAAAAAATCACTTGGTACTCTCAATGCATTATAATATCTGAAATTGTAATCATGATATTCCGGTTTCCGTAGAGAATATATTTTTTTAAATTGTAAAATTCAAATTTAAAATAAAATCAAATTTAACAAATATGTTGAATACCCTTTGTAATTAAATATATCGCCTTACTTTATAAAACTTTTGGAAAAAAATAAGAGATTTAAAAAAAAAGAATAATTACAAGGATCTTACCACAAATCTAATAAACATTTGGAATATGAAGGTTGCATAATGGTTGCAAATTTTAGTACCAATAATGCTCCCTGCAATTCATCCGAAAATCAGTAACTTCTGTATGAGGATATTTAAACTGTTCTAGCCGAAGCCATATTGTTCATCTGATGCGAAAATTCATAACGGAATGAAATATACTCAGTATTCTACGTTTCTGCTATATTTAATCCGTGCAACATTTGGAGTTTAATGTACAATATCTGAGAAATCTCTTCGTAAATTTTGTCACATTTTATTTGTCGTGATTTAAAGATTTGTATTTATAAAGTCGTTATTTATAAAGTCGTTAATCCGTTTGCGCACGTGACCGACAATATCTTCTTAATCCTATCTCGTCTGAGAGAATTAAATACAAGAAAATTCCTCGTTGGTTTTTCGATTATTCTTTACTATCTTGATATTCCAAATTTGTCTGATTTATTTAAAAATTTGATTGCTTTAAGAATGAGCAATGATGAGTCGTTTTTATAATGATGAAATACAGTCAAGTAGAAAAGAAACACAAGAAAGACGGGGACAATAAAAATGCTTAACAAGCGACAATAAAAACTAAGAATATTTTGGCGTTTTATCGAGAGAAAGACAAACAAGCATAAAGCAGGAAAAAAGATAACAAGAAATAGGGGTAAATGGGGGTAAATGGAGGTAAATATAGGTAAGGGGTAAATTGATGTAAATGAAAAAGGACACCATAACAAATAACAGAAAATAAAAAAAAAACAAAATGAATGAAAAATTGGAGAAATGCCTGGAATCGAAAAAAGAAAAATAAGTAGTCGATTATAGGAGATACAAGGAAAGGGATTTTAAAAAGTAGCGTATAAATGTGAAAAAATAAGAAGATCGTTATCTTTTCTTCAAAGCAGCATATTTGAAGTACATTTTGGGAATGCGAATTGGAATAATAAACGAGTACAAATGAGCAAAAAAGGATGTCATTCCTCAAGGAAATTTATTAAGATTTCATGCGATAGCCTGATTTTTTTTAATGTAAATACTGTGATTTTTTTACATTTCTCATATAAGTAATACATTATTCTTTCTTCAAAATAAGCCGCATCGACATAATCGATGGATGAACTTCACCATTTCTCTATTCAGTCCAAATACCTCTTTTTAATGTAAGCTGAGTTTTGCTTTCATAATGACTGGACTATTAGACAGACACACACACGCACAATATATATATATATATATATATATATATATATATATATATATGGGTGTGCGTGTGTGTGTCTGTGTATGTATGTATTTCAGTTCAGTTGATTTTTGCGGGATATATAATAGATGCGGTGGTTAGAATAATGACGTTTCATTCAAAATGAATAATCTTCTCTATGCATCTCATAAGCGTGTATATGTATTATGTGTGTATGTAAGTATACACACACATATACACATAAACATATATATATATATATATATATATATATATATATATATATATATATATATATATATATATATATATATGTATATGTATATATATATATATATATATATGAAATAAAGTTTTCCAAGTTTCGTCGTTGTCATATATGGGATATAATTTATCAATTTAGACAAAATGGACTCATGAATCAAAGCTGCATGGCCACTGTGAAAGATCGAAATTAGGTTTTTTGAACATTTTTGAAGCCGAGAAACTGATATATATATATATATATATATATATATATATATATATATATATATATATATATAATGCAATACACATTTATACATTCACACAATCAGACACACACGCACATATTTATGAATACATTTATTATGACATTAAGCATAATCGTAAGCAGACTCTTTTTATTTCGAATTATAAATACTCTGACGGTAGTGAATTTTGTGAACCGGATTAGTAGAAAAATTTGTGCTCGAAGCAGTAAACTCATCCACCATGCTATTGTTCCCCATAGTATTGGACACTTGTTTTCTCGCACCGGTAAGCCATTTCTGATGCATTTTTCCCCGGATATTTTGATCTTGACCTAATAGGTTACCCTCCCACTGGTGGGTTTCGTTGGCTTGCCTGGGAGAATAAGTATTTCTATTTTAACAAATTACAACTACGACACTCTGGTGATTGCGCAAAAGAAAGTATATGAAACTGGCAGACGTCGTCAGGCACAGCCCACTTAAAATTTGACTTAAAATATATTAAAGATCTGCAATTTATTATGGCACTGAACACTCTTTTTTTCCTGTGTTCAATCTTAAGCAGAAACTTTTGGGAACTACTTATTCTTATTTAAAATTGCATATCAATTATAATTTTACATGGTATACAAAAATGAATAAATATGGTTTATTCACAGCTTATGACTTTTCTAAATGCCTTTGCAATGTGATTCGATTAGCTTGCGTGTTTGAAGTGCAGACATACCTCAATGCCACCGATTTCAAATCATCGTAGAAATATTTTACACCTGAAAGAACAATGACAAAACGCAAACTAGACTGTTTGACTTTTAATCTGATATTTAATATATATATATATATATATATATATATATATATATATATATATATATACACGTTTACATTTAAAAGATATCTAACAAATTAAGATTAGATGAATTGTTTAAAAAGATAACGCGAAATGAAGATGAGAGACCTGTCTATAGGAGAAAATCAATCCATTTTGAAACTGAGCAAAGAAGTCAAATCTCTCTCTTTCTCTTTCTCTCCATATATATATACATATATATATATATATATATACATATATGTGTGTGTGTGTGTGTGTGTGTGTAGAGAGAGAGAGAGAGAGAGAGAGACAAGTTTTACATAGTGAAAAGAATTACATAAATAAATATGTTAATCTAACTTCATGCTCCACAAAAGGAAATTTGATAAGGGTCCACCGAACAGCTATAAAAGCAATTGACTTCTTAGAAAAGTATATTTTTATGAGTAGGCTGTGTGTATGTACATGGAGATTTTAACATTTATCAGGCAAGCTATTTCGGCGTTTAAGGCATGGCTGACAACTCGTTTGACCTTAAACTGATTCGTGAATTCGATACTACAGCTACGAGCCTAATTGTACTTGAATTAGCAGAAAGACGTGAGCAGGTTTGTTAAATATGCGGGATAAAAAGACTAAAAATGAATTCTCCCACTGCATTTGAGCTAGGCCCCGCGCACTTACGGAAGCTGAAATGAGAGCTGAAGAACCAGTTATGGTAGACACTTTTCTAATTGAAACGAACATTCCCTTCCCTAAATGTACTACTAACATCAGCTGCTACAAGTTCCCTAGACCTAATCAGTATGCCAAGGATTGCCATTATTGACCCCCAGGGACAAATGGTTCACGTCAACAGGTAGTGTATTTTCAACGACATGGACTAGGTCATATTGTTACGCAGTGTCTGGGAAAAAGAGAAGGGGGCAATACATCGGTGTCAGTCTATTCCCACGAAACAAATAAATCAGTTGGTGCCAGTTTTAAAGGTACTCATAAGATGGGAGATAATGTCCTGTGTTGGACTACTGTGAACTGGCCGATAACGTTGACGCTCACACATTCCGACATGCGTGAGCAGATGTTGAAGGAGTGGCAGCAACGAAGGCCTAAGTTTCCATCCTTGACCTGCGCTAGGATTAACTGCAAGTGCGCGTACACATCTCTATTGCCATTCCGGATGGTGATATTCAACGGGTGTAGTTATTGTTTAACCTGAACGTGTTTTGAGCTGAACGTAACACCAGCAATAATGAAATCCGTCCTGGACGCAAGACTTTCAGAAGATTCGATTCGACAAGCGACGTCAGCATAAATAGACGACATATATGTCAATGAATGTATAGCATATGTGGCATGCGTACAACAACAACATCTAGCCGACTACAAGTTGACACGTATGGAGTTGAAACAGTTAAAAATGGTGCTTGTCTCCTCTCCTGGAAGGGTGGAATCAACGTTCCAAAATTACATCAGATGTGTGGGAAACTGGTGGGACACCTTAATGTTGAGCTTTTATTTTGGGATGACGAGGGGGATTATCAAATTCTTAATACTGAAGGTATTGCCATTAAACAGAAAGTGGCGCGTAGACGGACGCACGTTGGAGGTGTGTGTCGAGCTCTCTTGCTATTGTGGTCTTACTGGAACTCGGAGAAGTCATCGTTGAAGATGTGTACTGGCTCTGTCCATTGAAGACGCGCAATGCATCAGTTCGTACGTATGTATATTATGCAAATCAAATCTACTGGATCGGTCTTTATCAAACTTTCAGGAGTGGATGGGTTTGGGCGGAGATTAGGTATTAGGCAAAGTGGTATGGCATGACCTCGAGGAGTCAAAAATATGTTGTATATGTTGTAAAGCTTTTTCGCAGTTATTTTTCAAAATTTCATTAGTAAATTTTTACAGAATCCATAAGCATAGCCATTGCACAAGTTTTCTTTTAGAAAAGAACATTTGAATACTCCCTAGTGGTCCGCATGTAGTAAAATAAAACATTGGTATTGATAGAGCATTTGACGTAGGAGTATAAGTTGTTCCAAATTGAAGAGAAAAGATCAAGTTATAAGCAACATGAGTTAAATAGTTCAAACTTGCATCTGACCTGACCTCTATATTGAACAATATTAGGCAATACACTGACCATAATATATAAAAACATGAGCATAATTTACCCATGCATTAGTTACATTTAATGCTTTGTTGGTGATATATCTGTTCGAAATTAATGCAAGTAATTTATTAGTGACATATCTATTGCAAACGCAGTATTTGCCAGATAGGCGTAAAGCACGCATGAACAAACCTTTGCTTTCTCCCCATATATATATATATATATATATATATATATATATATATATATATATATATATATATATATATATATATATATATATATAGTGTCAGTGTATGGATATAAAGAAATGTACTGATGAGCGCACTATGATAATTATCTGTATCAGAGTATTTTTTTATGTAATTTTTTTAGAAAAAAAGATTTTACGCGAAGCTTCCCGGACCACTTTAATCTCATCACGGCATAACTGCACCCCGAGTTTTGATAGTGGAACGGACACATTGATTGCTGATGGTTGAGAAGTTGACGGGCTGCTGGGTTAAGTTGCTAACATTAGAGTTTCCATTTTTATATATATATATATATATATATATATATATATATATATATATATATATATATAGCAACGGGGTAGAAATTCATGGTCGTAATCAGAACGAACAAAATTAACACCATGTAAAATTAAATAAGACAAAGAAATTCTTGTGATCGGTGTTATAGCCTATGCCAGTTCATCCTAAACTCATAGTGCAATAAATATATGATTTATCGGAAACACTAGTTATTATTTCCTTATATATATTTACACAGAAGCTAATGCTCTATTTGTTTTCATTTACATGTTGCAAGGCAGGTGCATCAGTGAAAACTCATACACCGAATTAAAAAGCGATATAGGACGTTTAGCCACCTTGACACCATCTTGTCGTAAGAATCAATTAAAAAACCTTTGATTTATTCAGTTACAAATAGAACCGGTTAAATCGTTTTGTGTCAAACCCATTCCTTTCCAAATGAGCAATGGTGCGAGGAAAATATCATTCAGGCCTTCATTAATAATACCAACATTCAAAATCTGGCTTTGATGTTGAATGTCCAGCCCACGCCCAGGAAAACTGGATCAGAAGGTCACAAGCCACATACATTCATCATTTCAATGTAACCAACGGGCAGTTTTGCTACTATACGATTTTTTAATTTAGCTGTTACACCGGGTATACTTACATAAACACACACATACATGCACATACATGCACACACACACACACATACACACACACACACACACACACACACACACACACAAATATATATATATATATATATATATATAATTATTTATTCGAAAATTATAAAATAAATATGGTATAAAATCACTACAAAAATAGACATTTTGTTTCAACACTTCTGGTGTCTTATCAAGTTATGGTGATGAATGTATAATTAAGGGTTTTAAAAACCTTTATTCTACATTCAACAGCAAAAGTGTTGAAACAAAATGTCTATTTTTGTAGTGATTTTATAACATATTTATGTTATAATTTTCGAATTAATAATTATATTTGCTCTACTCTGTACTGAGCACACTTTTAAGAATGCTATTTTTTCGTTACTGGAATTTATTCCTATACTTGTGTGTGTATATATATATATATATATATATATATATATATATATATATATATATATATATATATATATATATATATATATATTCAATTAGGAAAAGATTGACACTTAATATGCCCGTTGACTCTTATCCTAGCTCTCATCATATGCAAAGTGATAATATATCTATTTAATATATTATAAAATCCCGATAATTATACCTTTTCGTGAGCAAACGAATGCTATAATATTCTTGACCAATGTTTAACAGAATTTAAAACACTCAAAAGATTATTGATGAAATACAAAGAAGGATAAGGTATGTTCTTGGCCTGTTATCTCGACCCCAGTCCATTTCCCACCGCCATAACGTAACTTCCCTCTGCCTTTTCTATAAACAATTTCGTGGTAATTTTTCTCTTGGTTCTATGATATCTAAAATGTATAAATTTCTGTGCAGTACAAGATTGGCTGCAAGTTTTTATTATTTACATTTCAAATGGGTAGATTTAAACATGAGTTCATTGCGAACAGTTTTTTTATCAGGCACTTTTCGATGGTTGTAATCTGTGCTGGCTTCTTGCTTCCCAGTCAACTTCAAAGCTGGAAACGGATATCAATCGCTATCTTTGTCCTTTTAATGTCTTTTCTTTTATTGTCTTGTATCCTAAATTGTGCGTTTTTCTCTTTTTTCTTCTTTCACACTGAGTAACCCCTTGTGTTTTATTGCCTTATACTTATATATGTAGAATATAACATTTAGAGAAGAGCCGGAACAGTATATATGTAGCCCAACGAATGAGAAGTACCATAGTGTCTGATGATTCCTTAAGCAATGAAATATCCAGTCAACATGAATTTTACAAAATTTGTTATATCTACAAGCGACATAGCCACGATTGTGATTACATAAAAAGATATGCCGTACAAATACACTAAGAATACTATGATTTTTATCATTACACCCAATAAATTACGTCAGTAATTAATTTTGTGTTTGTATTTCCTGCTTTAACAATGGACTTTTCTATAACATTTATTCTAAATGTAAAATAAGACGAAAGTGTTCTTTATAAATTTTTAAATGTAAGAATATGCGTAGAAATCTATGCCATGAATGTACAGTCGTGCAAAAAGAACTCGGATTTAGCAAGATTTTACACGATTGTCTATGGAAGCAACAGAGGATGTGGACCAGCATTGGTTTGCTTTAATTATGAGCATTAATTCTTATTCAAATTGCTTGACTAACTGCTAAATCTTTATATGATTGTGTCTAAAAACTTATGATAAAAAGTCGTTAATATGCTAATTTCTCTTTTTGCATGATTTTAAGTTTTTATTTTATATATAGTCATATTTCATTCATATTACGATGAATTTGAAATGAAATAAATAAATTGAGAAACAGAACGATTTAAAAGAGCGAATCTGGACATATTAAGAGAAACAAATATAAAAAGAAATAAATAAAATAAATTGTTGAAAGCACAGATTTACTACATGAAAAAAACGAGCAATAAGAATTAGTATGAAAGCAGTTAATGATCTATGAAGATCGATTTTATGAATTATCGATATGATGCATCAAAAGCTAAAAAGATTGCTCTCAGTTCATTGTTGTGCACCTCGTGACACCAGGTTCAAGCAATATGCATTTAATATCATTAAAATGTTTTGACACGATTCGAATTGGTTGGATTTTGTATACGTTGAAATTACCAAGAAAGAACAAAGACAAGTACGTGCAATTTGTATTCAATTAGACGCACCTCGCCAAAATAATTTTGCTGTATCTCTCTTTATACGGTGAGCATGATAGTTTTCAGAAGCAAAACATTGTGATGCTGAATGATATTTGAACTTAAACATGTCTTTGCGTATTGTAAGATAAACAATAAACTTACAATGACACATTGATGGATAAATCCCTAAAAGGTAAATAATTATGGCCGCTTACTGAAAATCTCTTGTACAGGGTAAGAAGCCATGCGATAGATAAATATATATATATATATATATATATATATATATATATATATATATATATATATATATATATATATATATATATATATATGATTAATAAGAAAATGCCTGAAATCGTGTCCATTTCTTTCCGCAAAACTACTGGACATTTTCTCGAATTTTGTTTATAAATGTGCAATTTTCTGAATTTGAAGCCTTTATTCTATGATGAGGGCTTTCTTTTTTCACTTTTTTTGGCAGTTACTAGCCTTTTTGCATTTCCGACGGATGTGTTCGAAGATGGTAGATTTTTTTTATTTTGGTATAGATATGTCCTTATAATGATTTTGTTTTTAGATGTATGGTCCGCCATTTTGGCAAGCTAGCAGTCCGAACATTTTTAACATTAAGCAACTTTCACACTTAAAATATCATTTACAGATTATTTACAATAGCAATACAAGATGTATTAAAAATGGCTTATATATTGACCTCAAATATATAATAGCGTGATAATATTTTTCCTATATTTTTCGTGAACACAGCAACAATAACTATTCAGCTTTTTGAATATGCACTTCCTAACATACGAACATATGTATGTGTAGGCATTCGTATGTGACTTACTAAAATAACTGCATTACAAGAATAATTGCAACCAAACTACAATATCTATAGCTCTAATCAGTTAACTCACTAGTAACTAGCAGTGTTCATACAGTCAGTGCACAATCGGCTAAGGGTCAATCATTCTCTTCTATGCACGTGCGTGCGAAAACGCACACACAAGGGAATTAGTCACAGTTTCTGGATGAGATTGTACATTCTGGCGAGAGTCGTAGCTGAACAAGACCAATATGCTTAAACCTTTGTCATAACGCCTAGTAACTTCGTGCTTGCACAGTCATTTATGACGTCTGTAGATTCATCAACCCAGTTTCACATAGAGACGTTGTAAAAATCGTAGGTATGGGTTTCAGGTATCTCCCCAACAGTGCTGCTCGTTTGGATCCTCTACACAGGTTAATATTTTCACGAAGTAACCTCTATGCAAATTGGCCATGGTACGATTCGAAACAGTTTTTCATACTCAGAATGAAAAAATATGAAAACTTTGAATATATATGTGTGTGTGCATGTGTGCCTGCATTAGTGTGTGTGTAATGTTTAGATGTATGCATTATACAGTCACACTTATTATATAGTGATTGCTGTTATATATTAGATGTAATGCTGATATTCGTGTAGACCGTGTTCAGACGCAGAATTACTGTTTATCTATTTCTTCCGTTGTATGTCTAAATACCTAGCGAAATAAATTGATAGACAAGGGTATTTTAACTCATTATATATCCAATCATTTCTGTTAAGTAATCAAGAAACCGTCAATAATTTTTAAAAAGTTTCCCTGTTGTTCATAACGAATGTATATTTCACGAGAATTATATATTTAAAATTGCAAACCTAACGTAATTGCAACGAATTCGTTACGCAGGTATTCCATGTTAAAAAAATTATTTCGAAAGAAAAATAACAAATATAAAGATATTGACTTTTGATTTGTATACTTCTTGTACAAGTTTTACAATTTATAATTCAATTAATTAAAAACTATTATAAAATCATATATATTCCAATATTATATTTAAGTTTCAGATTAAATTAATGATATCGTAAATAACTTCAGTTATCGTGCATTTCTAATTTCAATATAACGTGGATTCAAATTCTATTTAGAATATTCATAATTTAAATGCGTCTCTTGATTTACAGATTTGAAACTGACACTTCATTCAGTCACCGCATATTGTATTTTCTATTCAGAAATAATCTTATATAATTGATGCACAAAATTTAAAATAATATATAAAATATATCTAATGTTCCGTCTAACTATGCCATTGTCAGCACACACACTGACACACATTATATATATATATATATATATATATATATATATATATATATATATATGTATATATATATATATATATATATGTATATATATATATATATATATATATATATATATATATATATATATATATATATATATAAATATATATATATATGTGTGTTTAGATAGATAGATAGATAGATACATAGATGTTCGCGAGTGTGTAGTTGAAATAATTACGTGATTAGCTGAGCACGGTTTGTTTCAAAGGTTGAAACTAAGGTACCATGATCGTCTGATCTCCTAATTCTTTTCAAATTTAAAAGCTCTGCATGTTAAGTTTTTGTTTTTGTTTTATTTTATTTTCTTTATACATGTATTGGGCACTTTCTAATACTACTTTTTCCTGATCTAATTCAGCACTATCCAATAAAACTGCATATATATATATATATATATATATATATATATATATATATATATATAGATAGATAGATAGATAGATAGATAGATAGATAATTTGTTTTATTCTTTTATTTTGATCGGTCAAAATGAAATAAAAAATAAATAAAAGTAAAATAAATATAAAGGATAAAAAGCAAAAATAAAATTAAATAAAAACAAGAAAAATAATTTGACACAAATAAATAAATAAACAAAGAAAATACTTCCGTTAAAATATCTGCCAAAAATGACTATCCAGAATGCACCACTGACCCGTATATTATATATAATTTGCCGAGAAAAATAACAGCACTCGTGACCCGACGATTGCATCTCGCATGAAACAGACTGTCGCCTCTAAGTGTTGACTCCTATGTTATATATATATATATATATATATATATATATATATATATATATATATATATATATGTAACAAAAGCATACTGTTGTTAAAATTTGGCACTTTTTACATTTATTATCATTTATTGATTTTTGTGATGACAGTTTTTTAGTATGTTTCGTGCGCTGTTTTTGAGTATTGCGTTGAACTACTCGTAATATCTGATATTAGATGAACGTCGTTGCCTTCCAAATATAGATGTCACTCTGAGTAGACCGTTTAGTCTAAACCTATTTCGCTGTTGAGAAAAATAGATATTTTAATTACCTGTTATTTTTGTAAGATTTAGATATTGAAATACAAATGATCAGTTTAATGGGGATATTTGGAACTATGTTACATTTTATGCGGATAAATATGTGTGTGTCTAAAATAGAGAGATAAAGAACGTTCATATGCGAAAGATTTATTCATACTCTCATAAATATTCTTGCATCAACTTATTGTTATCTCGTAGTTTACGTTTGTGTGAAGCAAATAGGCATGTTTAAAGAGCCAAATAATTGACTTAATGATGATAAATGTGTCTTCTTAATGAAAGTCCAAGCAACGATGCTTGCGATATGTAAAAACATATCTGGAAGAAAATTATCTGTCCATTCCCACTTACTCACAAAATGTATTTTCACGCTTAATCACGAAGCTCTTCGTAGCTGAGATGATTATAGCCCGCCGAATATAACAACGGTTTTTCCTGCAAAGGAAAGATTATTTTCACTGATTTTCAGGCCGATAGACAATATATCTAGTGTACCCACACCTGATTCTCTCCCTAAAACTGAGGCTCTACTGAGATGCACTCATCGATGTTACTGGACATAATCTCTAAATTAGACTCCCATAAAGCTAGTTTTGTTGATGGGATACTGACCATTGTCTTGAGGAAATGTGCTCCTGAATTGGCTAATGTGCTCTCCAAACTTTACAACTCACCGACTATTGTTTCCGGCCTGTTGGAAGTCCTCATATGCTATGCCTGTCTTTATGAACTCTGGTGACCCTTCTGACCCGTCTAAATACCGTACCATCAGTCTCCTACTACTCTTCGGTAAAGTCTTCGAGGCTTTAATAAACGCCGAAGTGGTTAAACAACTTACTTCACATAATCTGCTCCGCGACAAGCAATCTGGTTTCAGCTTTGTCCGATCTGATAATAGAGAAGCTTGTGCCGTGGCTCTAGATATTTCTAAAGCGTGTGATAAGGTTTGGCATACCGGCCTTCTTCGTAAACTTCAGGGCGGTTATTTGAATTAATACAATCATTCCTGTCATACCGTGTAGTGAAGGTCGTCCTCAACGGAGCGCCTCGTTACGCCTGCTTGGCCTCACGTTGTCCGCTGACATGAGGTGGAACAAATCAATAGCTTCATATGCCGGAAGGAAAGTTGGTTCTCTGTGACGTGACAGAATTTAATCTGAGTCTCTCCTTCAAATCTATAAATCCAACATTCGACCTTGCATGTAATATTGCTGCCATATATGGTCTGGTGACCCCGCTGTAGCTCTCGAGGTCCTCGACAAAATCCAGAGATGAATATCAATGCGACAGGTCCTGATCTGGCATCTCGTCTAGAGTCGTTTTCTCAGAGACGTGCCATGGCTTCCCTCTCTCTTATCTATAAGTATTTTTACAGCCTCTGTTGCGACTAGCTCATTTCGCTCGTTCCAAACTGCATGAATTTAAGCGAGCTACTAGGCTGGCATCTCGGTCCCGCTCTTTCACTATCGAAACGGTTATAGTAACTTATGCCAGAATATTATCAGATCTCTCACTTATCACTGATTATTTAGTTGAATACTTGGTCGTTAGCTCAGTCGTAAAAGATGCTTGCTTCTACTCAAACAGCTTCTTCTCTCGTAATTCCTGTGTGTAGTACTTCCATTGTACAAACACACCGATGTATATTAATCCGTATATATTTGTTTCTATTTCCAGAATATTCTCGACTTTATTACAAAATCCATTAACCGATACAACATATCACATAATAACCGATCTGTTATTGACCATAGCAATTAATTTGAGGTCGATTAAGTGGAATATTTAAACCATTAGTTATATATTAGCGTGATCGTTTGCTATAGTTATTTCATTTGAATTGATCTCGCGACGTTCGATAAACATGTAAGAATAATATCTTAAATATTTTCGAACAAAATTATCGAGAAGCAGATTTTGCAAAAAATAAAACTGACTCATTCATAAGATGCATATTTCAGGTAAAAATGTTAAAACAGGAACAAATATTGTGTTTTTATGCATATAGCTTTGCTTTAAAATCGTATTGATTCTTTAACATAAATCCTTTATTTGAAACTTAAAATGAAATAACATCGAATAACTGTTCCCTGTTTTTATCGTACTTATGCCAGAATATTAACAGATCTCTCACTTATCACTGATTATTTAGTTGAATACTTGGTCGTTAGCTCAGTCGTAAAAGATGCTTGCTTCTACCCATCCTCACTTCTGACAGCTGTGGATCAGTCGTTCTAGATTGTTTGCAAACCAAGGGTTGCAAAACAAGTCTTACTGCTATTTAATTTATTGTTTGGGAGAGAAGATATTGATTCATACTTTTTATAACGTTACGTGCATGATATTAGATCATAAGGCTGAAAGCTTGTGCAGTATCATCCGCGTGTGTTCTGGAGAAATGAATGTAGAGACCTGGTACGCATAGAGTACCACGCGTTCGTCAAACATCCCTCTTCAGATTTTAAATTTAGTGCTATCCTCTTAGAGAGATCCAACTTTTCCTACTAATTATCCGATAAGTTTGGGTGCTACAGATGGATTCATATCTAACCGAGGATTATTTGCGCATAAGTGAATATACAAAGCTCTAGTTGAATTCGAACTGGTGTCTCCGATTTTTCATTCTGAGCTGGTAACGTTTAGATAAGTCGCAAATCCATCGTAGAAAAATACTATTAATGTTATAATTACCTTCATGAAAGCAACATAAAAATTAATGTTCTTCATTCTATTAGCATTTTACGGTTTCAAAAGTTGAACTTTAATTACCAGTCAAACATATAATACATTCTCTGTTAAGGCATCGACAGAAAGCTAAGAATTTGGTACGGGGTTAAATGTAGTGAGATATTCCATATCTGGAACTTTGCTAAATCTGTTGAGTGATCTGCATCTGAATTAATATTTGTTTTGTCGAAATAATATTTTTAAAAGATTTTGCGTTTGCGTGTGCGTGCGTAATGTTAAGTTTATGTGCTGACGTGCTATCACTGTCAGGTTTAAGAAAAGACAAATGAGAGTGATTAATTGTTTACTGGGATTAGAAGAATCAATCAACTCTTATCAGTATGAAAATAGTTCCTTTCAGAAAAACAGTGGAAACATATCAATATTTAGAAATCAATTATCACAAAATGGCAAAATGAATTCTCAAATACACAAAATAAATGAATGGTAGAGATATTGATAAATATCAGTAATTACGGAGAAACAATACTTTTCACCATAGTCGCATTTATCACCAATTATGAGGTGAATATTCATTGGTCAGAATAATGGAATTAATAGTGTGGTTCAATGAAATCTGTGTATTAAGAACGTATGCAAGATTGATCTATCTAGATGTGAACAAAAACAATGATTAAAATCAAAATCCGATTTGTAGCCACTTTTCACGTTTGAATATCAAATAAAAATGCCGATTAGGAAGATTAATATAATACTTTAATTGCCTCAAAGCTTGAATAAGGGGAAAGTTTCATAAGGATAAGTTAAGCAATTTATCTCGACGATTCTTGTCCTGTAAAAAGAAACTGTTGTAAGCAACATTTCTTTAGAAACAAAGAAAACGGTACTGAACTGATATGTAACGTCAGTCTTCCTATTTGTCAGTGAATGCTGGGCGATCTTTGCACAGATGCAAAAACGATAGAAATGTTGTCATACAGAAGAATGTTGCAAATACAATAGGCTGCGCATATATGCAACGACGAAGCTTTAGTTGAAATGAAACAGAACGATACTGGTATTTAACATAGGAAAGAAACAGTTGAATTGAATGGATATAATCAGAGTTTATTATATTTGAAACATTTGACAATCACAGAGCATAATAAAGAGGTTCAGAGAAAAACAGCGCAAAACCTACCTAACGAGCTTGTCTGAATTCTTGGCAGAACTGAGTCCAGAAAGACAAACAAAAAGACTAAATTTACAAAAGACAGGAAATTGTTGAGAGACAGGATTGCCAACGCCATGAAGGGACATGCCACATATAAGAAGTAGCTAGGATGTTTCGAAAAAAAATCCAGATGCTACGTTCGGTATTAATTGGTAAATCAATGAAGATTATTTCTGAGGTCAATAAGGAAGAACGAAATGAATCGCCAACAGCAAACAAAAAGACAGATTTCTCAACAAATATTTCAACAGTGAATACCTTGTAACAGAAGAGTGGCCAATTAGAAGGGAACGAAGTATAGAGGCTTACTGGCTGAAACGAACTCTAAATGAAGATGAGAACATGAATATGTATTTTAAATTAATATGATGTTTGTAACATTGTTATTTTGACATTAAACATATTTAAAATATATTTTCAAATTATGTCTTTGTATAATATGAAAACGTTTTATAATTTAATTAATAAGTGAATGTTCAAAATTAGTTCAAAATGTTTAAAAATCGGATAAAACTTGAATACTTACTCTTTTCTAATTTAAACAGATAATGTTAAGAAATTTGAGTGCCAATATTTCACTGAAAGACTTATTGATTGCACAGACACACGCACACACGCACCACACAAACAACCAACAAACACACACACACATATAGATATATATATATATATGTGTGGGTATAAAATGACAATTGGAAAAATCTTGGATTTTGCCGACGCGTTTCGTCTTCCGATTTTTTCAAGGCAAAAATGAAATCGAAATATCTCTGTTGTTACATTAAAATCCAAATTTAAAAACATAGACGCTTCTGTCCAAGCCTTTTTTTCTGGTTAATGTAAATTATATTTATAGTAAGAGATTTTTATTTTCTTTCCCATGTTGACAATATAGTTAAATTCCCAGAACAACTCTGTGGACAAGACATATTGGTATAATTATACCAATATGTCTTGTCCACAGAGTTGATCTGGGAATTTAACTATATATATATATATATATATATATATATATATATATATATATATATATATATATATATATATATATATATATATATATATATATATATATATATATGTATGTATGTATGTATATATATATGATGTAATAAATTTGGGTATTTAATCCCACTAGAGTAATGTTATTGACATTTGGAAAAACGTTCATGAAAGTATGTTTTGAAAATAATACCAGATAATGCATTTCTCCTATTATTATAATTAAATCTTTAATAAAGATTTTATTATTTTAAACACGCTCAAACAGGGTGTCTCACAAAAATCGAATTTTAGATATGATGAAAAAAACAACTTAACTATAATAATATGACTTTATATTTTACTATAAGAAAGAACTAAAAGAAAATAAAGAACATATATATTTGTTGTTTAAGTGTTTGCCCAGGACGCTGCAGTTATCAAATTTTCAACGTGAAGTAATTCTTCTCTTCAAGAAAGTACATCCAACTTGAGAACTGAAAAAATACCTCGGAATTTTGCCAGAATTTGCATTTTGAACATATCTAATATTTAGGTTTTTGTTCGGTTTTAAGCTATCAAATTTCTATCCTTTGCTTGTGCTTCAAATAACTGTAACAAAAATTACAACATTAAATTAAAAAGAACCAAATTTTGTGATTTTTTTGGGATACGTACTTATATATTATGCTTGGATTACAGTGTTTTAATTTTAAAATTATATTTGACAATTACAATGACCAGGATTTATATATGTATGTAGAAAAGTAATTTAAAAAAAATGTACATTTTTGAGTAATTAATATTTATTTTTAATTTGTTAAATTTTGTTTAAAAATGTTTAATTAATGTGTACTTTATTTACATTATTCGGACTATTGTCCTCATCTTTGTCGCCATATTTATTACAACGTTTCGGCTGTTATACGCTCCGACCTTCTTCAGGTGGTTAGAACTGAACCCTTTATTTCGCTCACTGGGGTAGACTGTTCTAGTTCCATGACATGTCAGTTATCAGTTGTTATTTCCTATTATTTTTTCCGTCTGAAAGTTCTCCACTGCGTTAACCGGGTATTGAACACACACTCCTTGAGGACATCTGTATGAATTTCTGGGTATTATAAACCAAATTTCTTCAGCAACCATTTTTACCAGTGCTCATATTGCAATTTTTCTATTATCATTTAAGTTTTTACCAGAGCTCATATTGCAACTTTGTTATTATTATCGATTTTCTCTGGCTCTCCTTATTACTGGTTCCCATATTGTATTCATTTCTATGCTTGGTCGGCTCAGGAGATTTTTGTGTCCTAGCATATGTGCTGATTCCTTATGTTTACGAATTTTCTAATGTTATTCCTTGTCCATGATCTCAACCTGATCCCACAGAGGGCGGTGATCTTTCCCTTTTCTCTCCATATGTGGTCAGTCACGCCTGATTTTTCCACTTCCCCTCGTGTTACAGCTTTCTGGTGTTCTTGAAGCCTCACCTTAAGGGGGTGGCCTGTCTCTCCTTTATATTTCTTATTTTTTATAGATCCAGTGACAGGACCCACATAGTGGGAGTTCAATACACGGTTAAGGCAGTAGAGAATTTCATATAACTGATAACTGACATCCATTAAACACGTGGAACTAGAATAGTCTACCCCAGTGAGTGAAATAAAGGGTTCAGTTCGACATTCCAACCACCTGAAGAAGGCCGGGCGTACAACGGCCGAAAAGACAAAGATGAGGACAAAAGTCCGAATAATGTAAATAATGTAGATAATACCTCATCTCAGAAATATAGACAGATATGAATGTGTTCTTATTTAAACGAAAAACAAATTTATATTAAAAAGAAATAAATAATTATTTACATTAAACATTAACTTAAATAATATGGATCAATGCATATATATATATATATATATATATATATATATATATATATATATATATATATATGCATATAGATATATATATATATATATATATATATTTCCTTTTTTGGTTTAATAAACTAACATTACTTAAGTTTTTTAATATAACCAAGTTTTTCAACTGAAACATAATTTGCATTTATTCCTCTACCGTTATAAGCCTTAGCTCTAGATATATTTTCCGAGTTGATTATTTGTGATATACCCTCACTGCAATCCTAAATATTTCTGGGAAATATAAATGAGGGTATCTCACAATCAACGAACTGGTAAATTATTTGCAATTCGTTATCTGATCAGTCATTACTGGAGAAATTTTGCCAATGGTTTATTGCATAAACTGCCGATCCGCTTGTTTGCCTCATCAGTCTTGTTTACGAATGAGGCAATGTTTGGAAAAGGTCGAATGACAAATTTACACAGCCAACAATATGGATGTATTGGAATCCCCATTAATACAATACAGGCTCGACACTAGAATCTGTTTAGGATTAATATGTAGTCTGGAATTGTATGTCAGTGTCTGCAGATCCATATGTTCTACTAGCACGTCTTACAGGAGCAGCCGACAGGGATTTAATTTCGAACACACTTCCATGTACACCTGCTCGTACGAAGAAGCATGTGTCTCATGTATCATGATGCTGCAGCACATTTAAGTCACATTCTTTGCGATGCACTGGCTGACATCTAGAATGAAAGATGGTGGGAGGACCTGTTCCATGGCCTGTACTTTCCTCCGAACTCAATCATTTCGACTTATATTTGTGCGGCTAGATAAAACAACTGGTCTATGGAACAGACAATAATAAAGCAGAGACGATACATCAATGTGTCACGTATGCCTACGAAACCATTTAATTCCGTGTGGGAGTATTTGAAAGGGACTGCCAGTTAATTTTCCTACGTGTGCATGCGTATGCAGAAGTATGTGGAGGATATTTTTAATATTTTATACGAGTTGCTGTATTGAGGTAACGATGGCTGCTTGGTCATATGTTTATATGGACATTTTACATTGTTTTGATGATATATATATATATATATATATATATATATATATATATATATATATATCATATCCATAACCCCATTTTACTACAATTTAAAAAATAGCGAAACATAAGAACATTTTTAAGTCCCACTATTCGAAACTTACTTATTTCAGCAAATTCTACTATATATGAATGCGTATGCTTTAGCAGTTTTATTGAAACTTATTTTTACGTAACGCATATTAAATATATCAATAAAAACAACTTCTGTAGCATTTCCTAATAGATGTGTTCATTTTATTTACATTACCAAAATACACTTTGCCATCTATAAAATTGTATTAAAATGCATATTTCTTTATTGTAAATATTTTCAAGCTAATTCTATTTATTTCTAGACATATATGCAATAAGGAATGTATTCTTTAAATTATTATTCACATAAACCAATACTCACCCTGTTATAGTGTTATGCGTCCATGCGTTTCTTTGATTTTGTCTAGAATGTGATCGAATTCTATTAAACGTTTTTTTTATTTTCATGTGCTTAACCTGTAATTTCGTTATGCATTTCTACTTAATATGTAATTTGCATAAATGCATAATTATAGTTGGAGGCAACGAGAACTCTGCTGCACGTTACCCATCAATTCCTGCTTCAGGAAACATGACATAATATTTTTAAGTTGCACATAATTTTTGAAATTACGAATTCACTTTCTACATTATATTAACACGTATTGCTTCGCTAGAAAAAAAAACGCAGGAAGTAAAAAATATATATATATATATATTCAAGCATTTTAATAGTAACTTACGCTTACGAAAGTTACAAACTAAAGAAAGCAGCAAGAAATATAGAGTTCTAAATAATTTAAGCAGAAATGTATGTGTATATATTTTTTTTATCTTAAACGTTATATTTACCCTACCGAGTAGTACATATTTAAGATTCTCGTATGCGCACGCCTGTATATGGCATTCAAACAGCGCGTCCACTAAAGTGTTATATCCACTAAAATAAAACATTTAAGTAAAAAGATATAAATTCGGATTAATTATAGAATCTATTCTCACCTTTGAAAAGATACAATGGGTAAAAACTTCAAATGTTCTGGTTAAAAAAAAAACATTAAGCCCATTTCAATTCTACCACACTAAGCAGGGGAAGACAGTAGAAATAGAATATACAAGTATACATTCAATGAATACAATGTCTGTCCCCAATCATAAACAATACCGGACGTGATGAAGGTTAGGAATATTAAATAATAGTATATCATCATTTGAAATTGGGACTGAAGTTTTGAAAATATCAGTCACCGAATTGAAATGTAAGTTTTGATTTCATGAATGAAAACTGAAATCAAGATAATATTTCTTGTTTATGATCGGTACCACATTTACTACGGAAAATATAAATTCTGGCCAAAGACTTAAAAATTATTAGGGGCGGGTTCCTCACTCCAAAACATGAACAGATGTCCATAGGCATAGATGTACTCAAATCCTTCATGTTTGAGGTATAAAGTTTAAAATTTAATGTAGAAGCTGGTAAATGAACAATTCAAGATACAATCCAAAAATACTTTTACAAAATTTGGTCGGGTACTCTGACACCAAAAACTATGTAGATTGTCCATGTAAACGTATGACAAGCGGCAATTTTTGTACCTCAACACAGCAACTCATAACAAATATTCAAAATGTCCTCCTCGTGTTTCTGCATTGATTTTGACACTTATAGAATTTGAAGTGACCTCGTAGAGCAATGTCTATGATGTGAAATTTGCTTTTAAGTGCTCTCCAATAGCAAAATAGATCTGCAAAGTAGTTTGTGAAAACATCATGATGTAGAACTACTACACTCTACATGTGGGACGCATTGCCTCACCTTTGAAATATGTGGTAGGTTTTGATAGATTAAAGCAGGAATATTGTGTCGTATGTGATGTCACCATACCGGAATAACGGATAAATATGAAATGGCATTTATTATTAAAAAATCATATAACATTTATATGCAATTCAGCAGATAATGTAGCAAGTCACACAAACATTTACAAAAATAAATATATGACAGGAAAAACTGGCATCAGAAATAGAAATTGTCTGTGCGTTGTAAGAACCCATACCCGTTCAAGGTTTACTATGATATCGTGTGATGGTTATGCTTGCCACTGAGGTGGTGGACATGATAACTCCTTTCCCTCTTCCTCCTCTCCTATCATCTCTTCTCTCCTTTCTCTGTCCTCTCTTTACTTTACCTCACCTCTCTTTTCTTTTCCCTCCTCTCTCTATCCTTTCTCTCCTTTATCTCTCCTCTCTTTCCTCTCTTTATCCTTCCTCTCGCCTCTCTTTCCATTCTTTTTTCTCTTTCCTCTCTCTCCTCTCTTTTCTCACTCTCCCTATTCCCTCCCCACACCTATCTCTCTTTCATCTCTCTCTCCGTTCTCTTTACTTTCTATCTTCATTTTCCCCCTCTCTTCCCTCTCCTTTCTCACTTCCCTCACCTTTTTCTCATTTTCACTCTCATTTCTTCTTTCCTTTCTTGTCTCTCTCTTTTCCTTCACATCTCCTCATTTCCCTATCATCTCTTTCTTTCTCTGTCCTGTTCTCTATCTATCTATCTATCTATCTCTCTGTCTGTCTGTCTGTCTGTCTGTCTCTCTCTCTCTCTCTCTCTCTCTCTCTATATATATATATATATATATATATATATATATATATATATATATATATATACATATATATATATATATATGTGTGTGTGTGTATGTTTGTATGTGTAACGGGTGTTTACATTTTAGTAACAATTATATTAATACTTTTCAGAATATGAAGGACAAACATCAAGTAGAAAATAATAAAATAATATGTTATTATATTATTTATATACTAATAAAAGAGGAAAATCTCTGTTTCTTGAAGTAACTAACTGAATGTTTTTAAAAATGCTGCAGATTAAAGAAATTGGTCAATATTGTCAATTACGACGCGAGAGAAAAGAAATCGTACCATAATGACATGTCTAGCAGTGGCAGGTCATCTGCTACTGAGAAAGACAAGGTTAAAATATCAAATGTAATAATTGTGTCTGGCATAAGTATCATTATAGAAAAAAGTTGTAAATGTGAAACATGATTTATCACTTATGTTCCAGAAATCTGCTTCTCAAATGCATGTGCCTTGGATATTTTCAAAACGCTTACAGACTTTTTAGAGAAGACAATATTTGCTTCACAATAGCATCTGGTTTTGAAAATCACCCTAAATCCGATAGTCACCGGAGATGGGACAGAGATTCACCAATATATATCAGAAAGTAAGAGATCGCTCGAATGGCCTCTCACAGACTAAAACTGAAGACATTTAAGTCAGTACGCTCTGCATAGAACGTGATAGCCATTGAATTTTTGTACTAATATAACCACTAAGAATTAAGATACTAACGTGAGAACAATGCTAAACTCAAGACACATTTTCTTCAACCAAGTCCACATTAAAAGATAAAGGATGTACATGAAAATGCGCGTTCCCACGACAGCTTAAACAATCATTGTACTGGCTAACATTGGTTTTTCAACATTACATTCTTGTCCTTACAACCTCAGATATTTTGTTTGGACTCGGTAATTAGGCACACGTTAGACACCAGCTTTACTATACACTTGCACATGCCTACGAATGTCCGTTCTACCCACATTCTAAAATTGGATTACAACGATTGATTAGTAACGATATTATTTTGAACACAAGATCTGGTTCCGTGTCCCTTGTTTTCATTTGGCAAACTGAGGTAAACATCGAATCTGTTTCATGACAATTTATGTATGCTGATATGGTTCACATATGGCTACAGCAGACAATGAATCTATATTTCTATCATATATATCCAGAATTCGTCGTCTAAAACGCAAATGAAAATAACACTGACATTTCATTGTAATAGATATATTAACCAAAATTATACAATCATGCCTTGAAATACTAAAGAGTATATTTAATTAATATAATCGCCATTGCTTTACCACGGCCTCCAGACGATTTCAGAATCTACTGCCTCTCTTCTGGACTGTATCCTCGTTTAAGTTGGTGTATGCTGCCATAATACTTGCCTTCAGTTCGTCTTTGGTGTTACAAGAAATTTTGTTGACCGCTCGATCAACGCGTTCCACATATAACAATCAAATAGGTTGCAGACTGGGAAGTTTAGGTGGCCAGATATAAATAGTGAAGTGGTCGTAAATATTTCTGAGAATCATGACTAGCTTCTGCTACCTTTGTGACATGGTGCAGAGTCATGTTGGCAGACATACAATCTTCCAGCAGCCACCATCTTGACCGAGGGGAAGACTATCTCCTGAAGCCTCTTTATGTAGGCCCCCGTATTGAGGCTGAGGTTTTCAGTAACATCTTCAAATGTTGTTGGTGGGGTCCTCAGTTTTAAACGTTTAATATAAATACGCATGAAAACCACGTGGATATTCTTGACGTATATGTGTTATACATTATTCGGTGTATACTGAAATATATTGTACTTGTTAAAATTATTTATATTGCATTTTCAGGTTGGTTGAGAGTCGAAACAGATGCTATTTGTTTGGACTGTTTTCAATGAGTACTATTTCAACTTGAAGACTTAATATTCAAGTTTTCAACTCGATTTAATACAGCTTAATATATTCATCGATAGATTATTCGTGTTGTATTTAAATTTGTTTGATAAAGTTAACTTGCTTTAGTCGTTTTACTTTCATTTTCCATAATAAAAATAATTGATAATTTCTCTTCTTTTTCTTTTCAGATTTGGACAGCAGATCTAATAAAAATCCAGGTCAGATAATGAGGACATATAGTGGATTTAACATTTTAAATCTACTGTCGTCTTCGAACATTCTAATCTCTTCAATAATATAAAATTAAAAACGAAAGAAGAAAGACGATTTTTATTCCAAAATATTTCAATATAAATAAAAAAAATCTGTGGATGCTGCGCATATATATTTCATCTTAAAGACTGAAAATATTTATATATATTTATATATATATATATATATATCAGCTTATAAACATATATAAGTAAGATAAATCATAATACATCAAATAACCTGTTATCAACACAACGGTATAATTACTTTTTTCGTCGAATAATATCCGAAACTTTTGGTGTAAATTGGGAATATTAATAAACAGAAGAGTATAGCTCAGTTATGAAAGGTTTGCAATGAATTATATGGTATCACAATATATATTCAAGTTGAAAAAGGGATTTGCCTTTGTATAACACTTGTAGAATTCTCGGAGAGTCAACGATTGTGTGTGTGTGTGCGGATACAGAGGCGAGTTCGTGCTGAATAGGCAAGGTAAGTAAAACTTTAAGCATATATTTGTTTATCAAATCTGTCTTACGAATAGTATGTAAGATTTTCCGTCATCATAAATAAACCTTTTGAATATAACTGAATTTAACTGAAAATTAAATAAAAGGTTTCAAGCTGTAAATATTGACAATGAATAAAACATCTGAACACATGCACAAAATTACAAGAGCGCTCGCGCGTGCACGCGCGTGCGCGTGCACGCGCGTACGCGCACACACACACTGCCTGTAAAGTCATTATCCTGTAAATGCATTCATTGATGAAACTTACATTTCATTTCAGGGTTAACATATTAAGGATTTTGTCCCATAAACAGATGGTGCTCAATAGCAGTGTAAAGAAATTTGAATTTTCTTTAAAGCTTGCTAAAATGAATTCATTTATATACATATGTCAATTTGGATATTACGGTTATCGACGTGGAAATTAGAAGCCGATTGCCTGGTTCAAATTCCAGAGTGGTTCATTGCATTTATATTTGTAAAAACACCCTAGCAAAGGCATGGATCTTTAACTGCTCCTTGGTATGTGTTAATTAACAGAGCATAGTACGCACTGTAGCCTTAGCGGTTAACCAGTTTCAGATAAGAATATATGTACGTGAGTGTGTGTGCGCGTGCATGTGTGTATAAATATTTTCAGATAGAGTGCATATGTACAAGAACAAAATAAAAAGTGACAAGGGGAAAAACTATTCTTAGCCGTGGCATTTCGTCCTATGGAAGTCTTTATCAAGGCAATGTAGGATTTATCTTTTGTGCGTGTTAATATACAAAAGCGAGGATGTCTTCGGTTTATCAAAGCTTTTAAATTTTAGAACGTTCATGAATGTTTATCAGGTGTCTGAACGATCCGTCAAAACATGTGGAGGAAACAAAATGTCTTAGTTCAATATTGGTAAGCGAGTATTATTATTATTTAAAAAAAAAACGGGGATTGTTTAAATTGTGATTAGACTATTATGGTCTCAGATGGACGTATGTGCTGTACATCTTCAAAAAATATGAGGTCATGGATATTTTTGAAGATGTACACCATATAAGTATATCACATTGCATAACAAAAAATTTTTTGACGGACTTTGTATTATGAACATTTTCACGACATTTCGGCCGTTGTACGCTCCAGCCTTCATCAGGTGATTGAAAGTTCGAACTGAGCACTTTATTTCGTCTACTTGGGTTGATTTTTCTAGTTGCATACCTTTTCCGGATGTCTCAGTTATCACCCTTTATCTCAACAAATTCCAATCACCTGAAGAAGATGGGAGCGTAAGCTGCCGAAAAGTCGTGAATATGGCAAAAATATGAGGATAACAGTCCGATAATTTTAATAGTGAAAATCATTATTTATTATTGTTTATTCTAATATTTGTTGTCTCTTATTATTACGTTCCCTTCTGCTTCTGTTTAGTTTGTTAATTTGTTTAATTAATTTATTAATTACGGGGTTGGATTAATTTATTTTACTTAATTATTTGTTTATTTATTTTAATTACATTATATATCTTTGTTCATTTGCTGTGTTCGATTTTTAAGCAACATAGTAAAAACTTGTTTTCATGTAGGCATTTGAGATGAGTTCGGACCGTTTATTTAATAATTTACGTTGGTCTGGGGCGAGTTTATAGTTTTGGGATATTGCTGTACGCTCATGCTGTTTTCTTTATTTTCCATGATACTTTGGTGTTATTTTTTTTGTTTTGAATTTCACATATATGTTTAGAAAGCATGGTGCTGTTCGCATATTTACTCTATGTAAATGATGTTTTGTGCGCGTAATTTCTTCGTTTGCAAGGATCTTCACTTAATACTATGTATATTTTTCTTCGTTTTCAAGAATCTTCCCTTAATCCTATGTATATTTTTCTTCGTTTCCAATGATCTTACGTTAATTCTATGTAAATTTCTCTTCGGTTCCAAGGATCTTCAATTAATACTATGTATATTTTTCTTTGTTTCCAAGGATCTTCCCTTAATCCTATGTAAATTTTTCTTCGTTATCTGCTGGTTTTATAGTGATGTGCTATATTACATTGCTCTACAAGCAATTGTCTTTTAAGCGACATTCGTCCTTTGCTCTGCAATTACACGCGGGTTTTATTTGTGCTGGTGGATGCTGGTTGAGAAAGAGAGAGAGAGATAGATAGAGAGAGAGAGAGAGAGAGAGAAAAAGTAAATTTCAAAAGACTTAATTTTCCAACTTCAAAGTTCGCACTATTCAGTTTCTTATGGTGCATAAATGACGAATACGAAATTTGAAGTCTGGATTATAAGAGATTCGATATTTTGCCTTACTTAACAGTTATTTCCTTAACATACTGAGTGCCTTGTTTGCAAAAAATGTTGGTTCTTAAACGCGTCAAACTCCAGAAATCTACTTGTTTAGGTCTTCTGTTAAGCGCTAACAGTTTGTTTCCCTCCGAATTTCTAGGATGAGGATTATCAGCATCTATCCCCATTTCTCTTTTCTTAACAAAACATTTCGGCCATTATGTCATCCGGGCTTCATCAGATGATTGTTGATTCTGGTAATATTCATTGAATTTTGAATATTCTTTATTTAATATACAGATGTAAATTGTTCTTTATTCCTTGTGCCTGATCGGTTAAAATTCGTCAACATAAAAAGACGATAGAATAATAATATTCTTATGTCTATCGTCTTTTTATGTTGACTTAAATATCGTTTAATTATGTTTTAATAACTATGTCCTGAAGAAGGTCGACCAGACCGAAACGTCTGACGTCGACATTGAAACATTAAAACAGTAAACTTGCATATTCGGATTTTGTTTTTTCATATTTTTCCTCATACTGTCGGATCTCTATACATATATTTGCTTACATATGTATATGTGCTTACATATATGTGTATATATATGTATATGCATTTGTATATATATATATATATATATATATATATATATATATATATATGTATGTGTGTGTGTGTGTGTGTGTGTGTGTTTGTGTGTGTGTGTGTATGTATGTATGTATGTATATGTACAATTTAAAACCTATAGGATAAATATTAGTTGACCAAAACATAAAATTCAAATAAAAAATCTTGTAATAAAACAAAAAATTGAAAAATCAATAGAACAAGCTTGAAAAAAAAGCATGAATTAAGGCAAAATATCTAATTACTAAGGGAAAAGAGGCTTCAGAAAGGAGACATTTCTGACGACTACTCAAGTTTCACGCTAACTCGATCGTAAGCCGACGAGAAAGTATGCACATATACACACAACCTTGCATATGCACACATACACGCACAAACATGCGCGCAGACACCCCCACATATATATATGTGTATATGTATATTGAGAGAAAGAGAGAGAGAGAGAGAGAGAGAGAGAGAGCAAGTGAGAGATTCGTATTTACAAATATAAATAATATATATTAGGCGCTGTTGTTTAAATTACAGTCGAAAGTTTTACGAGAATATATTTTTAAGATGATTAAACTGCCTGAAAATTTAAGCCTGTGCTCACGTTAAATATATTGAACAAAGTTTTTTCCTATTATTTTCAATATTATCTTTTCTTCTTTTTCCTTTGATAATCGTTTAAATACAACGCCGCCTGCTGGTATGAGACTGAAAACAATTTGCTGAAAACCCAGTTGTTCAGATGTACTTGATAATGGCTACAAAAGCCTTAGTTTTTGTGGCTACATATCTGCAGCCTTACAGATTATCCATAGATTTCTATGAATTTCAAAATAAGTGACTTGTTGTGAAAACGAACAATGAGTAACCTGGAATGATGAACTTATCGCTGTTGTTGTTTCTGCTGAAGAGTTTAATTTCTTATTCGCTTCATCAAACGTAAATTGGAGGGAAAGGAATACATCGTATTTTGGGTAAATAACTGTGTAATTTATTTACATATATACAAAGCGTTCATACTACTCGTTGCTGTTGAAAAAGAGTATGGAAGGAAGAAAGAAAGAGAAAGAAAGTTAGTCATGGCTGTCAGCTGATGTTCTGTGAAGACGGCGGCGGCGAAAAGATGAATTTTGAAAAGTATCAGTTTTCAATCTCAGTCTGCCTGCGGCGTTCTTGACCAACCTCTGCGTGTCGACATCTCAGGCTGGCCTCTCTCCTTCTCTGTGTGTCTTCTGCGGCGTTGTATCAAGGATTTTGTATCCGTCGTATCGGCTCCAAATCACAGTCTCTGTCTTTTAGCAGGAGTTATTTGTACTGGCCAATATATAAAGTTCATTTTATCATTTAATACGGAAAACATGCGAAGAGCCATGATGCGTAAACGCGTTTTCGCATTCTGACTTAGGCCATCGTGCAGTAAACATCCGGTTTAGTGCAAGAGACACGACAGACCTTTTTTTTTTAAATATATTGCTCTATTTTTTCTGGTAGTCTTATAACTTCGTCAAAGTGTGTAGATATTGAATGCAGAGATGCTCCTAATATGTTCCTTTGGAAAGAATTGTACAACTCTAAAATATATATTTAGTTTTCGCGTTTCTGTCAGCAATAAGAATTTGCAGAGTGAAATAATGTGACGGGAATGTGGAGGAAATTATTTTTTTGTTTAAAATAAACAAATAATTGTCAATAATTCAGGTGCGGAAATTGAGTAAAATAAATGTGGAAAAATGTAATCAAATTGTATTTCCTCATTCAAAAATATAATTTCGATGAATGGTTTGAGCAGGGATGATGTAGTCACATATGTGAAGCCTCATTTTTGTCATTATCCCAGATTGTTGAATTATTTAATTACTCCTAGAAATAAGTGTTCTATATTGTGTGGAAGTTTGAAAGAAAGTCAGAAAATTTGCAAAGGCGAAAATAATAATTTATGAGGAAGGGAGAGTAGAATCGAGGAAATATATTTGAAGCTGTTTAATGTAGAAAGGATCAAGGAGAAGGAAAAATTATAACAATAATCATAAGGAAGTATATGCATAATTAAACAATCTCCTGATTTTACACACACACACACACACACACACACACACACACACACACACACACACACATATATATATATATATATATATATATATATATATATATATATATCGAACTCTGAGGTATAGCTGTTTTGTAACTGTTTTATAAATGTGCAAGATGGAATCTGACGAGAAAAAACATCTGACACAGTGACCCAACATACCTTGCAGTAAAATGCAGCTCTTGATTCAATGTAGTTATTCCACTTCAATTCAGTGACGCCAAAGGAGTGCAGTGTGTCGCTCTCCATGAGTCTAGCATAAGTCATGATGATGGCCCACAGGAATATTTCTCTATGGTGTTTGAAAGAAAGAAGTTTCGTTTTGGGGGCATTCAAATTTACAAGCCATTTTCTGTCACTGTTAACCACTATTTGGCGGTATAGTCACGACTATAAGTTTTGTGAGCCCGTTTTGCTTCCCTGAACCTCAGAGTGCGTATAGTTTTCAGTTAGGATAACATTGTAGCACTTCAACAAAAACGTAGTCCATTTTCTTTACTATATGTCATTCTTAATGGAATTATTTATTTTTAAAATGAATAAATGTGCGCGCATGTGTGTGTGTTTTTGTGTGTCTTAGTGTACATGTATCAGAATCTGATATATAAATTCCATTAGACAAATCTTTTGCGGGGATGGCTTCACAATAGCTGACTGCACAAGAATACAAGAATATTAAAATGTTCATACTTTTCGTAAGGGTATATTCACTTCCGTGGTAATACCCTTGTGAATGGTATGAATCCTTGTCTTCTCCCCACAGCTATGGGTAAATAGCAGTACCAGATTCTATAGCACTGGATGGCAAACACCGCAGAAAGATATGACAACCAAATGCGGGAAAAATATGCCTCGTCAGTCATGTATCGAAAGATACATGGTCGCTTAATTGTGTCTCACGTATGGCACGTATCTTAATGGATATATATTATCATTATAATATATGGGTTTTACATATATTTTTATTCTTTCTGAAATGTAAGTTACTGAGAGCGATATAAACACGTGAACAACACATGCGTATTTAAATTACGAATGTAAAGTCCCAATGCTGATTTGGTTAAGCATTCTTACTGTGCACAATCTTCTTTTCAGACAAAAATATGGTTTCCAATTTCTGTTTAATTTTTTTTTACAGTAAGATTCACCCTAGACACGGCACAGGGGCCACTTGAAGTAAAGAGTTGCAGTAAGAGGCAGTTTATGTGGATCGGAGCGGAAAATAATAGCTAAATGAAGACGGACAGATTAAAATGGTAGTGATCGTGGAAATGTCCTCTTAGGGAGTCGGTTCCACAAAGCAGGGTTTCGTGGGAAGATGCTTTGTGGTGGAACTTAATTCTCACCAATGTAATACAGAGAACATGATTAGTTTGCTACAATGTGGGGGCATGACGAGTCCTGCCTGGCTGTAAAGGTCTTAAGTGGTGGAACCAAGGAATGCAAAAGAGCATTCCATGTAGTGATTGCTGAAATTTCTGCATTTAATGGAATTCCTTAATTTGGTAAGCTGGGCATTAGTGCTTCGACACTTTTCCAAACAGTGGTTAGTCACGTGTGAAAAATGTAAAACACGGAAGAAGAAAAAGAATTAAGAGATGAAATTTCATGCAGCCAATGGGTACGTTCACACCACACCCAGTGCGTGTGGGACTGTCCTACCCAGTGAAAATGACATTTGACCCTGTAGCTTCGGCGGAAAATTCTTGCATTTAATGTAAGTTTTTGCTTGGTAATAAGGCCATGAGTGTCTAAACAAACAGTCGTTATTCAGTATTTTACATTTTCAAAAAGATATAAAACCCGGAATAGAAAAAATAATGTTGAGAGATGAAACCTGATGCTCCTAATTGCTGCGTTTCTGGTTCCGCCGCGCAGAAGTGTGTATATATATATATATATATATATATATATATATATATATATATATATATATATATATATATATATATATATGAACGCTGATGTCTGATAAATTGGACATGTGTTTTCTTTTTATTTTCAAGGCTCTAAGAAAGAGATGTTAATGAAAGTCTCGATTGCTTATTTTTAAAATTTTATTTTTAATCATACATTATTCTTATATTATTCTTGTTTATTGTGTTATGTTATTTTTGTTATGTTATCCATTTACAGTATTTAATACATGTATTTTATAATGTTATTGTACATCTTTACCTATCTTTAGTCGTTGTATACAATTATTTTGCGTTTTTTGTTTCTTTCTGTCTTTTTTATATTTTAAATAGTTGTTTCGCAATTGAAATTCCTCGCCAAGATTTATAAGAAATATTTAATGTATTTTATTTGTCAGACTAATTATACAGTGGCATGAATAATTTTGATTTTATTTATCTGTTGTTGTTTTTCACGAAAGTGGTCGTAATTTTCGAAATTAATTGAAAGTTTTTTATATTTATTTTATTTGTCTTTGTCTAGTGGCTCATTATCGCCGATTCTTTTTTTATCTATTATTAGTTATATTCAACGTTTCTTTTATAACATTTAGTATGAATTTTAATTCTTTACATTTTCTTTTTTTTTTCAAAGTAAAGTAATTTCAATTTTATTATAAATGCGTTCCCAGTTATAACGTTATTTTGTTTCGTTTTTACTGCTAGTCAATTTGTCTATTTTTATCATTCAATTTTAATTTTTTTAAGCAACAACAATAATATTAATAATAAAATTTTCTCTTATAATATATATATATATATATATATATATATAATTATTTATTTGAATATTACAACATAAATATGTTATAAAATCACGACAAAAGTAGCCATCTGCAATAATATGATGATTATTAGAATATTTTATAATTATTATTATAAATGTTGTTATATATATATATATATATATATATATATATATATATATATATATATATATATATATATATATATAACAACATTTATAATAATAATTATAAAATATTCTAATAATCATCATATTATTGCAGACTGGTGAATATATTTTTAGTTATCAGAAGGATTAATGATGTCGGTGTTCTTAAACATTCGTCCACAACAAATTAAATGATAAAAGGAATATTGAATACAAATCATGCAAGAAAATTCAGAGTGAAGACAAGCATAATAATAAGTGTAACAAAACATTGATATATACAACTGACATATACAATTGGGTTGGATATTTTTGGATGAATGACGATGATTGAATTAGATTGTGTAGTGTATTTTTGTGAAGTTCCAGCGTGTGTGAAGCTGTTATTAAGATTTGTTCGTAAAATTAAACTAAGTATTTGGTTATGTACAAAAATGTCCTTTGTGCGAGTTCAATCAATAGTGTGTGTGCGTAAGTTTGTTTAAGTTATTGTCCAAAATTGGTAGGAGTTGTGTACCTGTAGTTGTTTGGATGTTTGAGTGATTGTTTACGAATACTTATTTAGTAATGAGTAAATATCTCTTTTTAAGTATTGTAAGTAATTGCTAGAGATTGTTCCTAAGAGAGCGTGGTTGTTGTTTGCTGAGTCAGAGAAGTTTGTGCGGTAAAAGTGTAGTTGGTCAAGGTTTTGACTTGATGGATTAGTTTGACATCTATCCAGGGGTGAAAGTCTGACTGTCTGAGTCGATTCAGATTCTTCTGTTTATAGATTTTGGTCAAGAAAATAGGCACCAGATCGCTGGGCACGAAAAGGCATTTTCGCGTGAACTTGTTACAGTTCTAAAGGTCTGAGCCAATGAGCAGTCTGTCTCGCTTGCTGAAACTAGAGTGTTGATTAGTTGATAGGTGATTTTTGGTCTAAAGTGGATTATAGCAGAGGGGTGAGAGGTTAGTGTGGATTATTCCATCAATATATTTATTTACCTTATTTTATTAATATTACTTAATATATATATATATATATATATATATATATATATATATATATATATATATATATATATGGCAATATATCAACACATTTAATTTCGAAATGTTTACTCTGACATCCAATGTATAAAAAAAAAACTTTTTATGTAGTACCTTTGTTGCTAGTCTATTGTACCTTATTTTTAAAGGTAACTGTCAGCACTGGTCTTCACCCATCCTCTAAATGTCTCAGGTATATATATATATATATATATATATATATATATATATATATATATATATATATATATATATATATATATATATATATATAATGTCCTGGATATGACGATTAACTACATCCGTCAGCAAGTCTTCTTCATCGGGGATTGAAGGATTTGAGATGCATGGAACCACCTTTTAATTGCTGCTGTTCCTAAATCCGCCCGGACCTGGTGTGGTGGCACTAGTTAGGGTCACAGATATTGGCAAATAGTATCTACCAGGGCTGACCAAGCTCTTTTGTGTTATAGAACACGATTCGTTTAGGAGATGGAAAATTCTTACACGAAAAACCCGAGGTATAGTGTCTGCTTCCTCTGTAGTATTTCTTTACACCGATTGAGTGTATCAATAGATCCGAAAAGTGCAGATGGTTTTGCACAAGCCTTCACCACTTTAATCAAATCACTTGTTTGCGTTTTCATGCGGTTTACCTTAATTTATTCATTATTATCTACACATTTCACTTGAATGGTCCGCTGGCAAGAGAGTAAAAGCGACGGGGTCAGGTAAAAGATATTACTAGAAAACTCTCGATGGCAGACCGATGGTTGATGGCCGTTCTTTCACAAACCCATGAGCAATTGTGATGTCCATTTCCTCCATCGCTGACAAAGCAGCCCTGTTTAGGATTGCGCTGCTTTCATTCAATTTAAAGAGATTATCGAAGTTCCCATTTGCGTACAAGATGCAAAGTAACATCAGACGAACCTCCCCATACTTTTACTCACATCCTGCCCTGATAAATGTTTGGAAAAAAGGTTTTACCCCCACATGAGAATTTCAGGCTATTCACTAGTCAGTGTTAAGATTGATTCCAAACCAAAGGCATCCCCTTATTTGCCGTTCCCCAGACCAATTTTTTCGCTACACGAAGACAGAGAGAGATTTTCATCTTATATGGCGGAAGTACCACTATCATTCTTATTCAAGCACGCTGCTTCATATCTCTTACTCTCATTACTGAATAGATCCTTTCTTTAATGGGGACATTTATAGTACCGTCAAATTCCCACCAAAACAAAAAACAGTCGGCCCTAATTCACCCCTGAATGCGCTCTAGCCATAGCTCATCGTAAATCCTACTTAAATATCTAGCACCAGGTAGTGTAGATGAACCCTTACTATATTCAGAAACGCCCGTAATCGCTGAAAGAAAGGGAAATAAAAGTGTAGGTATGCACAAGCGGTCCAGGCCAAGATTGACCATCAACAAATTGGATGTCGTGAATTCTGGAAGATCACCATCCAAATTATGAACAAAAGTAATGTGGCTGTACCCACTATTATTAATGGCCCCGAGGTAGTATCTTTCTCACAGATAAAGGGAAGCTCCTAGCCCCGAACCTGCTTAGAAATAAACGTTAGATAGCAAAGGACATCCCCATTCCCGATTTCCCACGTCTCACTGAGCACAATCTCAGTAACATTTTCATCACAGCTCGGGAATTCTCAAAAGATTTAACCATAATAAAGCCACAGACCCTGAAAAAATTTCAATGGATCTCCTCAAAAATATCAACCCGGAATTATTTCTGAATCTAGCGAAGTTATTCAACCGCTGCTTGAATAAGAAACTCTTCCCAAAAAGGTGGAAAGTGTCAAGCACATTCCCGGTTTTCAAGAAGGCAGGCGAGTGCTCTTCTCTATCTCAGTATAGACCAGTCAGCCTCCTCAGTATCATTAGTAATCATTTTGAGGCTATAATCAACAAGAAGATCGCTGTAAAACTAGATGAGACAAGCCTCTTCACCGACTAGCAGTACGGGTTTCGATTTGCCCGATTCACTGCTGATGTAATGAATACCATTAACTGCAGAATTGGTGAGATTCTTGGCAATAACTACAAATCAAGTGCTATCGCATTAGAAAAAACTGAACGAATCAGACAACGCGGAATTGGCAGATTTTTCAATTTGCAAAATAAATTATGACGATAAATACTTTCTGGCACGACACAATGAACCAGTTTTACTAGCAATTGATTAGATATTGTCGCACCACTTCATGTCAGTGGAAGATGAGAAGCCAGTACGCTGTAGAGTGTTGCAATCCTGTAATTTAGCATCAGCAGGCACAAAATGTGAAAGTAATTTTGTTTTGATGGCATTAAAACTTACAAGTTATTTCTTTTCCCAGTTAACAACTGCTTGGTGGTCCTTTTTGTCAGTTCTGTCAGATTTTGCCAACAAGACAGGTGTAAATGGCTGTGTCTTTTGCATAATAGCTAGATGAACTGATGGCACCGGGAGATCATTGAGGAAGATCTGAAACAGCGCAGGTCAACAGATGGACCCTGTGTTACTATGAAATGGTCTAGAAGCAAGCCCCTTCAGTACGGCCTTTGATACACGATTTGTTATGAAAAATTGAATTAAGTCAAATATTCATCCTGTGACACAATAGCCATTGATCTTGCGAAAAATGCCAGCATATCAAACCCTGACGACAACACCTTTGTGATATCTAGAGCCGCTGCCCGAGCTTCGTTATTTCTATCTAAAGCTTGATAGAAAATTTCAGTGATGGCCGTTATCACATCTCCAGGAGACCTGACGAAACGGAAACCATATTATTTACACTATTTACATTGTTCATATTATTGTCCTCATCTTTATTGTTACAATCACGGCATTTCAATCGATGTACGCCCTGGACATCAGGTGATATTTGTTGGAATTCCAAACCAAACCTTTTATCGGGGAGAACATAACTAATAACGCCATCTCGTGCAGCTGTATCAAAATATAAAGAAATATGCCGACCTCTTAAAAGAACACTACACGGAATACCTTAAAACGACGCAAAATGGAAAACATCAGGCAAGGCTTATGCTAGAGAAAATTTAGATCACCACCGTTTATGCGATGAGGTTTAAACAATAGACAGAGAAAATTACTTGAAAATACGAAGACTTAAGTAATCAGCGCATATGCAAGGCTAAAAAATATTTGAAATTAACCAAGTATAGGGAGGAATACAATATGGGAACAAGTAAGAGAGACAGCTAGAGAAAAATCAATAACACATTAGATGAAACAAAATGTAATTTGAACTCAGGTAAAATAAGATATTTACTGACACATTAGATATATAGTAAAAGGTGCTTCACCTAAAGAGTTGTTAGCTCAAATCCTGGAGAGAAGAAACACTTATCTAAGCTAATTGACTAAAAACTGAAATATCCAAAGGAAGGTTAAGTGGAATTAGTACAAGAAAGGGTTCGGTTGGAAATTCAAAAAATATATCACCTGAAGAAGGCCGGATTGTCAAAGACAGAAACGTTGTAAATGTGACAATAAAAGATGAGCATAATACTCCAAAAAATGTAAATGTTGTAAATAGTTCTGATAACTCATCTCAGATCATCAGTATAGATATTCACAAATGATCTGTCTGTTTTCTTAAACAGATCATTTATGTAAAGTAAAAAAAAAAGTAGGTTGATGAGTGATCACAGATTGGTCTTTAAAAAGGTATCGCACAAAGGTTCCCTGCTCAAATTATCCAGCTATGGAATCACTGGAAGAATCTTCTCAATTGTAAAGTCCTTCTTAAAGGGTACGTCCTTCAATGTAGTTGTTAACAATCCTCTGGCGCCCTAGCAATCCACGCAGGCGTCAATGCAGAAACCGAAAACAATGCAACGAAAAGCAAATTCAATATATTTAGAATTATGCCCTGACAATTCAACAATAGTAAAGAAAAAAATGCCGTGAAGTATACCGACTGAAATGACACAATATCTTAACATCTCAATGAACAAAGACTTAAATTTCACATGACTTAGTATTTATTTAAGGATCGAAGGCATTTTGAAACAATTGTTAGTAGACGACACATAAAAAGTAGAAGGCGAGTGAAAGACTGACAGAAAGTAAATGTAAAATCTATTGTGGATAAATTACGAAAATACAATGAGCAACTACACGTTGCACGAGTATAAACACGGTGTCTATCACATGTCTTATATGTAATTGGATGTAAGGTAGACGCTAATAAATAAATCCAATAGAACCAATTGTGTTCAACGCTAGATGGTATCAGTTTTGTTCCAAAATGCCACAGGGAATACTACTAAATTAACAAGAATCTATCTACAAACTATTTATCAGCAATGGTCAAAGGGAAATGAATGAAAAAATTCAAAATGATATTAACTGAAATGCGAATATATGTATGTGAATATATAAATAAATTTATGTATGTGTGTGTATATATATATATATATATATATATATATATATATATATATATATATATGGGGAGGGTAAAATGTATGTGTATATATATACATAACATATGTATGTGAATAAATGTATATAACTATGTATGTGAAGATATATACGTGTATGTATGTATGTAATAGAATATATATGCATGTTTGTGAATATATAAAAATATATATGTGTGTACATATGTATGTGAATACGTATATATGCATGTATATATACATATATAGTTATATATCCGTGTGTGTATATATGTGTATGAATATACATATATGGGTGTGTTTATAATTGCATATGGATATATATATATATATATATATATATATATATTAAAAAAAGATAGAAGCTGCAAACGTTTTTGGTTGCGTGTATGTGTGTTTGCGTGCGTAAATATATATATATATATATATATATATATATATGTATGTGTGTGTGTGTGTTGTATGTGTGTGTGTGTCTGTGTAGTTATGTGTGTACGTGTATATATATATATATTGATATGCGTGGATGCGTGTGTATATAAATGACTATGTGCGTATGCATACATGCATTTGTATAGAAATTGATAGCTGTGCCTGCCTGATATATAAGTCGATATGTCTGTGCGTGTGTATATAATTGAATGTGCGTGTATATATATATATACCTGTGTGTGTGTATCTATATATATATATATATATATATATGCGTACATATATATATATATATATATGTATACATATAGATATATGTATACATATGTGTGTATATATATATATATATATATATATATATATATATATATATATATATATATATATATATATATGTTTTTTGTGAATATATGTATATCTGTGTATATTTATGTATGCCAAAAACAAGGTTGCGTTCTTGCTCCTCTTTACACTTTTCTTTTCTGCTGTGTTTGAAAAATATTCTCTGACATTAGTGAAGGAGTCAATGTTGAATTCAAAATAAGTGGGGGTCTGTACAATCCGCAACGTTTAAAGAACAATCGAAACTTGGTCTGCAGCTGGTTCGCGATGATGTCACTCTATTACCATACAATCTAAAAGACATTCAATCTCTCCTAGATAAATTCTCTGAAGCAGCGAATGTATTTTGGCTCACTATATGTTAATCTATCAACCAGTACTAGTTAATCCATCTCACAGAAATCCTTCCGTATTCATTGATTGTACGGCATTGCCAACTGTTGTGGCGTTCACATATCTCGGATCAACAATGTCTTCAGATGGAAAAAATAGACAAGGAAATCCAGTCCAGAATAGCCAAGCCATCATTCGTTAATCGTAAACATAGTTTATGGAACACCGAAGACGAATCCCTCAATGTAAATATCGACATATACAGATTAGTCGTTCTCTCAACCCTTATCTATGATGCTGAAACTTAAGCCCTGTACCGAAAGCAAATTAATCAGCTTGACGCCTTTCACCTGCACTGTCTTCCTGCCGTATGTGATATAAAATGTAATGACAGTCACGAATCGCTAAATGCTGAAGAAATGTAACATCATTGAAACCATTCTAGCAAAGATACAACTTAGGTGTGCTGATCATGTTGTGAGAATGGATGAGCATAAGCTTCCAAAAAGGTGGTGTATGGACAACTACCAAACTCCAAGTGTTCAGTTCGACGTCAACTATTACGCTACAAAGACAAATTGAAAGGCAACTTAAACCATTCAACTGTGATCTGAAAACCCGAGAAGCCCAAGCATCAAAAGTAAAGACGCGGCATAAGACATGTTTCACTATGTTAATGGGCTTTGAAGACAGTAAACTAAAGCACCATGACCAGCTTCGTCAAGCTCTGAAGCAGAGACGTTATCGAAATCCTGCTTCAACAAATTTCATCTGTCAGTGTGGCTTTGTCGCCCGCAGTAAGGCTGGGCCAGTATCGCACTTAAGAAAGCACACGTAAAACATGTCTTTCCCTTACCTGATTTTCTCCAAAATATATCCTGCTAGCATGCATAAGTGTAAAACGAAATGTATCATCCACTGCTGTCCTTCATTTATCGTTCACAATAGGAGAGTACACCATATATGTGATAATTTGTAACGCGTGTTTCGTAAATTTGTCATTCACAGAAATTAATGAATGTAACATGGCCATAGAAAACAGAGAATAATTACCTTACCTGTGGCAAAACAAGATTTAGGAGAGATAATAACATTTACAAAATTACCAAGAGCTATAATGGACAGAAACTTTTGAAGATTCATGGTCGCCATTGTCACATAGAAGGTAATGATTATTAGTATTATTTTTCGATTTACATTCTTATTCGATCAGTTTGTTTAAAAAAAGTTAAAGTCTAGGTCGATATGGTCTTATTCCTATATAAAATATATCCCAAAACCATCTTTATTCTAATAAATTTGTAGAAAATCCACTTAGGAAATATTTTATATGCGACATCTATTATTTTAAACGTGATTTGAATTTTAAACTCGTTCTTTATAAAGAATTTATTTTCAACATCCAATTAAGCAGAGTTTTCTTACTCATCATTGCATAAAAATATAAGACTTTTGTTGCATCGAGAATATATTCCTATCATATCAATGATGAGGTGTAATTAAAATGTGATTAATCACGAGTAAGTTTCCCGGATTAGCTTTCTTGAAATACTCTATCAGTGTTCTTTGATTTAGATTTCTTACCTTCATAAACCTACTTGTGTACAAAACGTGTTAGTTTAAAAAATATTCGAAAAAAGATAACGAGGATCTCTTCATCAAGGAGACGAAAGTGCATTTATTCTGCTTAACATTATAACTTACGAATCACAAATTTGTAAGCTGGGGTGCAAAATATAGTTTAAGCCATAACAAAACAGCTTGTAACTTCCAGCCTAAAGAAAGAAAACAGTCACAAGATAATCAGTTTATCATCTCACTTCACGTTATGCAAGTGTATCTGAATATTTAATCGTATGTACTAAATCCAATGCGCTATCCGAGTCAGCATATCTATATTGATACATGACATATCATCCAGGCATATATTCATTGCGCATTAATTGAACATGTATCTGAATTCCTCTGGGTTTCCAAATTAAGGCACTCTTCACGTTTCTAATAAATAAGACGTTAATTTTGGAATCATCCAGCGTTATTTACCATTTATATATTATTTAAATATTTATTTTATCTCTCAAATCAGCCTTACGAATGTCACTATTTTGTCATGTATGTCCTTAGTTTGCATATGAGTTGAACGAACTTGCATTACAGCAAACTGCAAAGATAGATTTTGTCATCTTTAATCGCATAGAATTTAATATTCCAACAATGGAAATGCAGTTAAAACATTTTCTTCCTCTAAATAAAGAAAATAATTAGATGGAAAAATCAATTTTTCAAATCAATACTTATACTGAAGAAATAAATTTAATGTAACGCATGGTTCTAAGCAATATGAGTTTCGTAAAAGTGCTTGAAATTAGTTGATAATTGGGCTTGAAAAACCAAAAACTTATCTAAGTCCAGAGAATAATATACCGCCTGATTTTACGCACCCCCGTAACTATAACTCAGGCCAACATTGCATATTTGCATTATAAACCATAGTTAGGGTTAGTGAGATTTGAAGAAACACAAATGTGCCTGAGCAGTCGTCTGTAATAGGTGTTAGCTATAACTCTAACATGCATGAATACGCAGAAGATTTGAAGGTCCTTACATCTATGTGTATATACATCTATCTATCTATCTATCTATCTATCTATCTATCTATCTATCTATTTATCTATATATATATTTATATATATATATATATATATATATATATATATATATAAATATATTTGTGTGTGTATATATATATATATATATATATATGTGTGTATATACATATATATTTGTGTGTATATATATATACATATATATTTGTGTGTATATATATATACATATATATTTGTGTGTCTCTGTGTATTCGTGTGTGCGTGCGTGCGCGAGTGTGTCAAGAGGTATATATATATATACATATATATATATATATATATATATATATATGTGTGTGTGTGTGTGTGTGTGTATGTATATATACTTGAAATCCAAAAGTTAACAAATTAATTGAGGCCTTGAAGCTATGATTGAGAATCTGCAACAAGAGCTAACTTTTGGCAAAATCTTCACTAGGTGATAGACACACAGACATTGTTTTGTGTTGGTTAACTCTAATGATTATAATTATCTAAATCGATGTTCCATTTAATGTGTCATATACTTAAAGGGCGTATACGTAAAGAGCATATACCTCTCTGTGTTTCTCTTTTCATTGCTTTAAGCAACTACTGACCATTTACTTAACATCTTTGTTCTGTTATCCATTCATAGAATTTTTTCAAGTGGGTTATTTAAGGAGGTTTCACCCTGCAACTCTTCACTTCATTACATCATGAGTCTGTTAAAATCTACAGGCAAGTAAACAATAATCGAATGATACGTATATTTCATCGAACCAGATAACGCATGAATTGAAGTAATTGTAAAATAACAAGTCCTAATGGGATTTATTATTCTTAAGATCAACTTACGCACCGTGTTACTGGCAGACATAGCACAAGAACTGCATGACTAATTAGACAATGTAGTAAATGAAAGCGGAAAGAAAGTTCTATGAGGCATAAAACGACCAAATATACAGTTGTCAGTAAGCGTAAAATCAAAGAAATGTCAGAATTAAACAAGTACAAGAAATTAAATATCTGGAAAATGTGACATTGTAATCCGAATCATCATTGATATAGAGAACGATTCCTTTCAAATGTATAGAGAAAATTACAGAAATTTTATGTAATATCAATAAAATCATAGCAGTAAATTCCGTGGACAATCTTCTCAGGGATGAAGAGGAAACATGAATCAAGAAAGTTGTGGTTCCACAGTAGGATACTGAGAATAACATAGGCGTAATATGTGAGAATGGAGGATTGTTGAAGAAAATTGAAGGAAAAAGAACAATTATACCTAGAAACAGAACGGTATATTAGAATGAAGAAATACGTCATGGCAAATTTGAAATTCATAAGACAGTCCATTCTTGGATCGTAAGGAAATAACAGCTTGCTAAGACCTACGCTACGCAGGTAGTTCTGAAGCGCCATGGCACCCAAGTACTGGAGAAGGGATACGGAATAAAGAAAGAGAAAAACATGCTTGCCCAATTATACGCTAAAACCATCTAATAAATTCAAATAGAATGTTTATTTTTTGCCTTACACATATATTGTGAGTCTTTGATTGCTTGAATTTGCAAACAGTTATCGAAAAATGTTCCTAATTGCATACACACACAAACACACACACATACATATATATATATATATATATATATATATATATATATATATATATATGTAACGTAAATCATTCAAACGAAAAACAAATACTGAAGTATTTGTTTTTCGTTTGAATGATTTACGTTACATAAATTGAATAAGCACTACAAAACCGATATATATATATATATATATATATATATATATATATATATATATATATATATATATATATATATATATATATATATATATATGTGTGTGTGTGTAAAAAAAGTTTTTGACTTCAAATTTGAAGGGAAAGATGTCACAACGAGAGATGCGGATTTGTTTTTCCAGAAAAAAGGGTTCAAACTATTCAAACTTCTGATACTACATAAAGAGTTTTAAGTGAAAACAAAACCGGAAACAACAAAAGTTAAACGATTGATATTAACCGGCCAAAAAAGTGAGGAGTGAATTCAGTTTTAATGGGGGGGTCAGTTGATACAGTACATAGGGTTAAAAATACAAACTTAATAGGAGCAAAAAATGTTTACTAACCGAAAAATATTGGAATAGAAGTTTGAAGTTTTCAAAAGGTTATCTAAAATTTGATGCTGTAAAGTGAAAAAAATAATTCTCGTGGTGAATGCAAAATAGATACATTCTAATGCAAAATAATCTGTAAGATGAATAGTCGGAAGAAACAATGCAAGACGGAAAAGTATGGTGGTAGACACGTAATCATGTGGGGTTGCATCAAAAGTAATTGAAGAAAGGAATTGGTAAACATCGATGACAACTTAAATAGCGAATATTATATTTACTATAGTTAAATCTGCCAGACTATCTGCATATCACGTTGCAACAAAATGTTTTTGTAAATGAAGATACACTGGTCAGCAGTAAGATATGATTTCAATATATTCTTCAAGAGATATTGCCAGGACGAACGAAGACAATTGCAAATTGAGAAAATCTTGATACTGCCTCATCGAATTGAGGCAGCACACTATTTACTTTCTCATTACATTTTTCTACATTATGTAATAATAAAGAGCACTGTTCAAAGAGCTGAAATATGATAATGTCACTGGTTTCCCGGTAATTTTGGATTAACATTTTCTCCAGCACTATGCTTAAGATGATCCTTATGTTCTGCATTATAGAATTAACGGAATTATAGTAACTTGTTCTCTGGCCCTCTAAGAACTTACTATACACTGAGAAATCATAATGCATTCCTCAGTGCATATGATGATGATTGAATGTTCTTCTTTGAATTTTTGAAGACTCTAGAGGGATTAGAGTCTTGACAAAATCCAAACAAAATGTAATGATATTGGTCCTTACCTAGAATCTCGGCTTTAATCACTTTACCACCGCCATATCTTATTTTTCTATAAGTATTTTTGAAGGAACTGTTCTGATAACCTTTACTCTCTGGTACATTGACTTTACGAATATAATATTTGCCGCAAGTTTTAACCATTTTACAGATGAAACTATTAGATGTAACCGTAAGTTAACAATTTCTCCTCCGCAATTGTTGCTTTGAGATTCTCTTACGGTGCATTGCTTTTTAGTCAACTTGGCTCACATATTTAATTGCAATATTTAAGAATCTGCTTCTGATAAATATCTAGCGATTCTTGACAAAATCCAAAGGTGAGTGTTCACCGTTTTCGCTCATGATCTGTAATCTCGATATCATTCAATTTTCTGCAGTCGAAATGTTCCCTCTATTCGACTCTTCTATAAATATTTTCATGTTAATTGCTCTGATAGGCTTTCATCTTTTCTACCTCGGTTTCCCAAATATAAGCTCTGTACTATATTAGCAGATAGTTCTCATCAGGTCACGGTTGAAATTGATAGATCTAATCATATTATATCTAAATACTTTCTTCTTTCGCACCTCTTCTGGACATTTCTCCCAGTTCCCTTCTTCCATGTCAACTACAATATTCGAAAATTAAATACAATATCAATCCACATCTTTATCGCTTTGAAACTTGTCCTTTTAATGTCTTATCTCTTTACTAATGATTTTCTCAAAATTCATTCCCGCTCAGGACACTCGTTTGTCAATGGATTTATGGTCTTTGTTTGGTGAAATGATTAAAATCATTATTAGGGGCTTTGTTTCAGTACTGAGTTAATCTCAATATATAAACTTCCTTATATATTTTGTAGTACGACGGGCGGTTTTTATATCTAAGATGAAGTGACAATGACAATTTTGCTAAACAAATCTTTCAAAATGGGTTTGTCAGTCAGGAATGTGATTCTGATCGAAGACGTATATTTTGCTCGGGTTGGAAATATCAAGTTAACTCAATTCTAGCAATGAAAACATAGATATTAAAATGTAATTCATGAGAAAAAAGATAGATAACAATAGTATATATAACCCTAAATTGGTAATACCCAATTACAACTTTTGTATGCAAATAAAATAAACCACAATAACTCATAAAGTTCGAAACCAATATTTAAATTGCTTAATTTCCACCCTTAGTAAAATACTTGACTAAATCTTCTTCCATTTTTAATGATTAGCTTTTGAGATATCTGTATTTTACGGAAAACGGACTAACTGAATATTATGCAGATTAAACGAATATTAGCATATAACATCTGAAATGCAATAAAACCTTTTTTTCTTTTTGTCCATAATATCTGTTGAAACATTGGTAAAGTAAAGTATACAAAAACTGCCATAAACAGAAAATAACAAAGATATTAAGTGATGAAATGACCACAATGGAGATATCAAATCAGCTTTGCAGAGATCATTGAACGATAAAGAAAGATTTTGAAAATAAAAGTAAGTTGAAAAATCGAAGCAGAGGAAAAGTCTTTAAGAACGTTCTTACTTGAGAAGAACGTAAACTAAAGTGAGTTATATGGAAACAAACATTTTTTATCTGTGCCCAGATCTTTGAAAAGGCTGAAAAGAGGGAGTTAAGAAGGACAAAATGTGTGGAATACTTCGCGAATTAAGTAAAAGATTTTCTTAGACAACACCCTCTCACTAAAGCAAATATTTTAAAGCGGCAAAATTGGGCCAGGAAATATGTGAAAATTGACATTTGGAAAGTAATCTTTATGGCCGAATCTCGAGTGTCATGTGAACGACCTGATGGATAGGACAAAGGATAGATTTTATCTTATTCAGACATACTTGTGACTAAAAGAAGCCAACGAAGAGACGGTAATGTTATGATATGGGCTGAAATTGTCGACCAAACCATTTGATCATTATAGTGAACAGTGCTATCTATTGCGATTTTATGAGCAAGATTTTTTTTACATGGTACAAGTCAATCTCTCACAGTTTCTAGGTGAAATATGAATTTAGGCACGACAATGATCCTAGGCACGACAATGATCCTTCCCATATACTTAAGCTAATTCGTGAATTTTTAAGCTTAAATGATTTACAGGAGAGAAGATAATGGAGTGGCCACGATTAAGCCCTGATCTGAATCTGATCGGAAATCTACGTTCAGTTGTGAAGATGAAATTATATGAAGCTGCTAAACAGTATAACGGTGAAGCAGAATATGGAATACAATTAAACTACCATGTCAGAAATTAAAACTGCTGGAGTAAAAAAAAAATAAGAAGAAAATCAGTAGATAATAGATTAATGGCTGTTAAAGTAAAGAAGGGTCAATATACTAAAATGTAAAGGATACAAAGACATCATATGAGATTATTTGCTCTATTATTGATGTTGACCATATTTGTTATGATTTTATTACCTTTTATTGTAAAAATGTGATTATTTGGTTTTACCTTAAATTTTAATATATGCATATTATTCCTGAATAATTTCCTAACTTATTCAAGATGATCCTCGCCCCCTCTAACATTCTAAATTTCTGTCCTGGAGTAAGATGTCATATAGATTTTATGTACGATTTCATATTCAAGTCCTTCTTATTTCTCTTTGGACTGTCTGAGCTCAAACAACTCTCACATGTGATAAATGTCATATGAAGTGAGCTGGATCTTATTTAATTGATATCCTTAGTTTTATGTTGAACTGATGAATCCTCTTCATGTTTAACCTCCTGAACTAGTTTTCTTCTGTTCTGTTCCCTCATTTTAAGCGTATTTACCGTTCTCTTGATGGTTCTTGAATGGATTTTGAAGATGGCAACCAGAGAATGAATGTTGGTGCCATAACTGAATGCTTGGATTATACACTCTCCATTGCCCAATTGGGAAAATAGTGGATCTGACACAACACAATTTTAACCGGCTCTTTTCTAGCTGAATAATAATTCAAAGTGTTTTTCATTGTTTCTTACGAAAAATGGTGTCAAAACGTCTAATCGCCTCATCTGAAAACACAGAAAAAGAAATTTAATTAATTTAGAGGTTGTGTAGATAATTATGCTGTTACTCGAATCGGCCAATTTTGCAGTTACACACACACACACACACACACACACACACACACACACACACACACGCACATATATATATATATATATATATATATATATATATATATATATGTATGTATGTATTTAAGTGGTCACTTTGCAGAAAACAAACGTGCGACAGTCTGTTACATGCCTGATAACTATATTCAGGCCATTTGTGTTGTGTGTTTTGCACGACTATTTATATATGCTGGTCAATGATTCGTTATAATCGAGTAAGTTCTGTTGTATTATCGTAAAGTTTTTTAAGTGTTCTGTAACAGTTATATTTGAAATTATGTTACAGTCTATTGAGTAGAAACAACTGTGAATCCGAATATGGTTATTTTTTACTATTTCATAGTGTCGTTTATCTTTTTATTCGTAACATTTATTGTTTATTTATTTGCTTCTTCTTCTTCTTCGTCTTAGTCCTGTTATTATTATTATTATTTTTGTTATTATTATTATTATTATTATTATTATTATTATTATTATTATTATTATTATTATTATTATATTTACATTTGTTTATGGATGCATTCGGAGTTTCTTAATTGTTTTGATTATTTTTCTTAGTAGGTCAATTAGATTTTTTCTGTGTTGGTTATGGAATTTGCGTAGTTAATGTTTTGATTTTGTCTAAATTATATAATATTATCTGCTTTGTATATCGTATATATGTTTCCATTTATCATGGTGGTATTTTCTTAACCTTTTTGTAGTAAAAATTTGATGCAGAAGGAAATGTACTTGAGGCTTATATGTTCTGCAAAGGCATTTGATGAAGCACGTCACAAATCATGCTTAGTAAAATTTATATATTTTGGTAGGAGAGTATAATAATCCATGATATATACTAGCAGTAAACATCGCGCAAAATGATTGAAAACGAGTTCATGAAATATACAAAAATAGGAGAGGGTATAAAACAATAATTTATCTTCTCACCAGAATTATTCAACCTTCGATGTGAGACGATTCTAAGAACATTCACATTCCTACAGAGATTCATTTATAAGTGATGATCACAAGGAATTGAACCTGTATCCCATACACAAATCATCACATAGCCTGATATCCTGTTTAGCCACTGAGCCAAGAACAAATTTCCGGTTTGCAAAGTCCAAATTACTGCTTATACTTTACTGTCGAGGGAAGCATATTTTCTATGAAATTTCTCGAACATTCAGGCCAGTTAATGTAATTAATACTGTTTAATTAAAACAGAACAAATACTCAAAATGAACCCATAAATTAAATGGTAAACAGAATATATATATATATATATATATATATATATATATGTGTGTGTGTGTGTGTGTGTGTGTGTGTGTGTGTGTATGTGAGTGTGTGTGTGTGTGTATATTACTGCGTTACTTAAAAATCGAAGACCGTAAAAAATAAAATAAAATAAAACCAAAAATAAATAAATAATTAAAAATATGACAATAAAATAAGCAAAAAAACATCACCCAAACAAATTACCAAATCCCACCCGTTAAAATAGACGAAATAGAATAAATAAATGAAAAATAAAAAAAAAATCAATGAACCCAAATAAATAAAGTAAATAATAAACAAATTGACAAACCATTATGACCAAAATATTAGCTAGACTATAAAAATCAAAACAAAAATCGGACGAATAAAATAGCTATAATTGTTATATAACGATAAAAGAAAAAAATACTACGTTACGTAAATTGAAAACGGAAAAGAGTAAATAAAAATATAGAGTATAATAAATAAATAATAAAAAATCAAGTAAAATAAATTAATCTAAATTCATCAGAATAAATAAATAAACTAACAAGCCAATCCAGATAAATTAACCGTTAGAAAAAACAAATAAAGCTAATCAATCCAAATATATACATGAATTAAAAACTGCTCCCACCAAGATAATAGTTAGGATAACCTACACCAATCAACCCCAAAATTGAATAAATAGCTTTAATTATCTTACCAAAGCAAAACGAAACTAGGAAATAAGCGATATGAATTAATTTTTACTACGTAATTTAAACACCTATTTAAATTAAAATAAAAAAATAAATATATAAGATGAGAAATCAAAATAGAAATAAATAAAAACAAGCAAAATCATTAAAACAAATAAATAAATAAACAAATAAATGACTTCCGGTAAAATAACCGCCAAAATATGCTAACCACAATGCACCACTCACTCACCACTATATATAAATAGCCGAGAAAAATAACAGCAGTCGTGACCTGACGATTGCGTCTAGCATGAAACAGACTGTCGCCTCTAAGAGTTCATTCTATGTTCACTTTTATATATATATATCGGAAGTCTTTCCACATGACGGAAAGAGCGACAGTGAAATTCGAAAGT
>OZ038478.1:109501446-109526446 GCA_964036315.1 Acanthosepion esculentum
CCCGCGCGCTTTAACTCTCTCTCTTTATGTATATTTGTGCATGTGTATCAGAGACGATTATGATATATACATTCTTATATATCAGAGCAAAATTAGGCAAATTGGAAAAATATGCGACGTGTTTCGTATTTATGAACTTGCCCGAATAAATATATATGTTGGATGTGGTCAATGTAAAAATCTAACAGACGAGATTTGTTCCATTGAATGCAATAATATCATGCAAGAAATCGACCACCCTGCATAAAGGACGAGGCCTAATAATTTCGAGGGATCCATGGCGACAGACGACTTGTTTATTTACTTGTTCATCAACTTATTAACATTCTTAAATAATTTGTATTTCTTTTCTTTTTTTACAATGTTGTTTACCTTGCACAAAAGCCGTTGTCCAATTTACGCGGATATATCGGGAATGCAACGGTTAAACTTAGACTGGAACAGATTAAGACTTTAATGAATGGGGAAGCATCATCATCGGCGCCGATTCTTCAGGGCAGCGTTCGTGGGAAGAAGCTGCTCGAGTAGAAGCAATGGAAAAAGGAAATGTATAAATGTGGTTCACTACAATGTGCCTGGTATGGTGGATCATACCTGGGAATGTAAGAACTGGTGGGACTAAGGAATATAAGGAATGACACTTTTTTTCTGCAAATGGCGATGGAGCAGCGAGAGATTTGTGATGTTTCATCTGTCAGAAAGTAGTTGTAGGGCGGAAAATAATTTGTCACCGACAAGTTTTTCAATTTTGCATTTGAGCGTATGTACGAGATCAACTTGAGATGTGGGTTACATTTAAGTCCAAATAGATGCTAGAAAGTAGTTGTAGGGCGGAAAATAATTTGTCACCGACAAGTTTTTCAATTTTGCATTTGAGCGTATGTACGAGATCAACTTGAGATGTGGGTTACATTTAAGTCCAAATAGATGCTCAGGGCATGTGGCCTACCTGGGGGAACATCTGTTAATCGCGATTGGTGGATGTTCAGGTTCCGATCGGAGATTATGATATGTCACGATTTTGGTTCATTGATTGATTCGTTTTCTACAGCTTCTCTTTCCATGTTATTTTGAAGCGAGAAAATATTTGTAGCTTTTACAAATCTTGTATTTTCGAGATAATAATAGTTTACCAAACCTACTAATGAAGCAATAGATGGGAAGAATATGAGGTGGATTCATCCCTGTTCAAATGGTCTTGCGCGTAAATCAATATAATAAACCTAACGTGAATTGGAAACCGGCTTTTCGATTAACAATTCAGAGCCATCTCCCATCACACCACCCGCATATTCAAGCTCACAGCACCTGGTAATTCTAAGATGTCACCTGTATAAATACTGATTAGACTCGACGTTTATTTACTTCGGTCATCGCATGGGAGCAAGTCTTTAAACGTAATGTGTCTGCCAGCTCATTAGTTATTCGCGGCATTAAATGAAAGCAGCCAGTTTTTCCCTCTCTGAGATTTTAGAGCCAAGTCAGAAGAGAGGTTAGCTGTCAACCGTTGCTCATCTAAGGTTTTTGAGATGCATTATGTACCATTGAATCATCAGCATACATATCCACAAATAGTCGGACTGTTCCTTTCGGCAGATCATTTATCTGAAGTAGAAACAGGGTCGGAGATAGCAGTTCTTTCTCTTATTTCTTTAAATATTTTCATGATTATATTCCATTCGAATAATGTTTGTTTCTTTTTATTTTTATTTCGCATATCTTTTAAACAAATATACGTTCAGTCATCATCAACAGCTTAATGCAAACCGTAAGATTACTATTTAGGTACATTATAGTATATTTGAATGGCAACAATTCTAATCCAAATATTCGTGTACTGTATAAATGACGCCATGTGTAAAATAGTTTAGATGAGCTTGAATGCCTTGAAGAAAGACTATAACTTTAAACAGATATTACATATTTTATACAATTCTGAAATATTGGCTATCAACAGAACATGTGAGAATCGTGGATTTTTTGGAAACGTGTAAGAAAAAGGACTTAGAATAACAAAAGTCATAGCTGAAGTTCATAAGACTGTAAAACTTGGAAAATTAAAAATATGCAGGATATACAGAAGTCGAAAGTGAAGTCAAATGTTTCTATATTTTTCTTTTGTTTCTTTATTTGTACTCATGTTTCTAAAATGAGCAATTTTTTCGATGAATTTCTTCTACTTCGTGTTTTTAAGTAACTTATTATTTTGCTTGACAATCGTTCTTTCGAGAATTTTATCTTATATAATTGTATTTACAATTACTTTTATCAATATTTCCTCGATACTTGAGGTATTTTATGTTGATTCTTTTGTTCATTCTTTCATTTGGATTTCTACCTATGTAAACTTCTCCCCCGTTTCTTGCATCCTGTTTTTACATGACTTTTCTACTTCACTGCAAACACTTTCCGATCATGGAAATGATGATGAAATAGGTGAATTCCGATTTAGATTGTTATTATTTTTTAAATTTTCTTCATTTTGTCGAATCCAATTTTCGTTGTTTACATGAAGTTTCTTAAATGAATATTTCTTTTTCCTTTTTGCAATAAAAATTCGAAACAGAATTGACAAATTTTATTTTCAAATTTCAATCAAAGTTACGTTTCTTACGTGCAAAATTTTCTTAGCCTTAGTCTTTATTACTAATCAATCTTGGTTTGATATAACTTTTTAAACACCGTGTCTCATTATCTTACGATTTACTCCTTTTGTAAATTTCTTCAAATTTAGTTTAGTTTTTTATTTGTCATGCCAGAAGAAATTTACTCCTTCTAATGGTTTCTTTCTCTGAATTTCGTTTTCTCTGTATTTCAAATTTGTTTTGTAAACATCTTTCGTATTTTTGTTCTGTTCTTCCTTAATTTCTTCTGATGTTTCGTCATCATTAAGTTGTACTTTTTTATTTATATTATTGAATTTTTTACAAATATTTTTTGCTCCTCTGAGCTATCACACAGTCAAAGCTTATTTATCTCTTCATCAATTATGTATGCGAAATATTGGTAACATGTAGGTGCGTGTATTTCTTTCCATACAATTCTATAAATCACATACGTCTGTATTTGTGCACATTTATTTATCTTTCTTTCTCTCTTTCTCTCACTCTCTCTCTCTCTCTCTCTCTCTCTCTCTCTCTCTCTCTCTCTCTCTCTCTCTCTCTCTCTCTCTCTCTCTCTCTCTCTAATTAGTGGCTCCTTAACTATCAATTGCTGGTTTTATCATATATATTTATATCTGTCTATAAGGTTTGACGTATTTTGATTTTGTGGAAAATTTGGAAGAAATAACAGAGGTTACACTGCTCAATTAATGCGAAAAGCTCATGATTATGATACTCTCTGTGTGCCACATACATTTGGTTTTGTACTAAACCTATGTAACGCTTAATAATTAACAATATAATTACTATTTGAGTCAAAGAGATTTGGGATGTTAGTTAGCAAATTAGTTTTACTAACTATTACGACAGTGTTGCATATTATCTAAACTGCCTTGGGTTAAATCTAAACTAATTATAATGAAGATCAACAGACTGCATTACAGACGCAAATAGCCTCACCGTTTGTTGTCATTCAAAATAATTTCATAACTAACAAGGTAATACAAACACTAAGACGCACGGGGTTACTAAGTATTAGAGGATATGAGGAAAACACTATTAAATTGTGAGAGCAATAAAAGAACAAGGATTAAGGAGACAGCAGGTAATGATTGGCATTGCATTTAAAAACTGAAGATAAAAGATGATGGAGAAGTAAGAAGCCGAAAGAGACTTCTACAGACAAGAACTACGAGAAAAGTTATTTTCAGCAGAGAGCTTACGGTTAAATCTAGCCATTCGAAGTTTAAATGGTGAGACCTAGCCCCCAATCTAGTATTATGTTTAAAATATTGGTAACATATAGGAAAGTTCATCAGAATAATTACCATGAAAATATTTATAGAATAGACAAAAGAAGCTACGTTATTGCGGTGGAAAATTGACTGTGGTTCAAGTGCCAGGTCAAAACCAATGACAGTGCAAATTCTGCTTTTGATTTTATCAAGTATATATAAATATTTAGCAACAAAACACATGTGGCAGCAATATTCAAATTAAAGAGGGAAGCAATGACAATGAATTTTTGCATTAATGCAGGTGTCACCCAGGCTTCTATCATTGAACATACGTTGCTCCTAATTTTCACTAAAAATATTGTTATCAGTTCTGAAAATATTATCTCTGCTCACGAATCAAATATTTACTCATGTCTTAAGAGTATGTCTCATCGGGTCGATCAGCTCAAATTGACAGATAATCCGATGATGACCTACAATCTGTTGTTAACCGGGGTAAAATATGGCCTTTTGATTTTAACGACTCTAAAGCAATCTTGGCCTCATTTAATCGGTTGCGAGAACATTTGTATCAATTGATCAGCATGACAGACGTTAACTCCCACGAGAGTGACATATTGAGGCTTCTCGGGGTAACGATTTTCGCTCACATGAAGTGAAATGAATATATTCAATTGAATTCGGTGTCTGCCCTAGGAATATTTAATTTTGCGCATTTTGTTGTTAGATTTTATTTTTTGACGTTAGAGTATGTAAGTAGGTACAATATAGTAGCTTATATATAGATATACATATACATATATATATATGTATATATATATATATATATATATATATATATATATATATATATATATATATATATATATATATATATATATATATATATATATACATATATATAATTACCATGGACTTCTAAAATCTCCTATTTCATAATCATAATACAGTGTTGTTCGATAAAAGTGACTCGTCTGATTTTCTTTTACTTAAAATGTTTTTGGGGTTAAACTAATTTTTAATCTTACTAATATAAAGACACCTTCCAGACCACGTAATAACAAAAGTTTACTTACACTAAGGTATTTATTGATAATTATAATTTTGGATATGAATGAGATTTAGGGAAAACCTCACTTATTTCCTGCAACTAATAATCAACAGAAACATAACAGAACAGATTTAAATAAAGAATAATAGAGGTATAATTTATTTATAATAGGTAATATAGTTCGAAATATTTAATAATCTATGGGTCCTCCTTTATTTTGAATAACCTTTTCAACCCTTTTTGGCATTGACTTGATTAGTGTTATGGTACAAGTTCCTTGTACCACGATGATGGTCCAAGGTAGAACCAATGAAGAATAACTCGAACACAGATATGGAATAACACAGATATATTACAAATAGAAATATGTACAAAGAAGTAGAAGTATTAGTAATGAATATCAAATTTGATTAGAGTGAACTATGTTGTCTCGTCAAGTATCACTATTCAAATGTCTTACAGTAATCGTCTAAGTCGACTCTGTGTCTGGCTGACTCTGACTCTGACTCTGACTCCGACTGCTGCTCCATCTTCAGGCGCAGTATTTATGATGTCTTGAATAGTCCATTATTATTATGGGTATATTCATAACACCCCCCTTCCGAAGCTTTTGCGTTGCAGTGTTTTTTAATATCTCTTTTTCTTTGGGTCTATTTCCAAAGGTTCTGTGAACTTTCTTTTTCTGCACGATTTTCTTGGTTATGACACTGTTTGCGGCCTTTTTATATCAAATGTATCGAAAATCGTGTCCATCACCTCTTCTTGAGGTGGACCGTTAGCATTCTGTAACGGTCTCTTCCTTATTTGGTTTACGTGTCGTCTATGTGAGAATTTTTGTCCTTGTACTATTTATAAACGACCTTCCTGACGCCATAGACTCCCAAGTCGGCATCTACGCTGACGACACCACTATTTACTCCTGCCTCAAACACAAATCTAGTGAGGCGGACAAAGCTAACCTGGCAGCTCAAATTGAAAAGAATCTCCAATCGGTTGTGATCTGGGGTGAGAAATGGATGGTTAACTTTAACACCTCTAAAACAAAACTGCTCTCTATCAACAACCACAAGGATCCATCCCTGCATCCCATTAGAATGTCTGATGACCAACTTCTCGAGAGCTCCTCCCTGCGGCTGCTCGGTCTCACGCTGTCTGCTGATCTGAGATGGAACAAATACATCGAGTCAGTTGCATCAGCCACCGCAAAGAAAGTTGGTTCTCTGTGCCGAGCCAGGAAATTTTTCTCCCGGGATCGATCCTTGAAGTCTATAAATCGACCATTCGCCCTTGCATGGAGTATTGCTGCCATTTATGGTCTGGGGCCCCTGCTGTTTGCCTCGGGGTTCTTGATAAGATCCAGAGACGGATAGGCAACGTGATTGGCCCTGATTTGTCATCTCGTCTGCAGTCGCTCTCTCACAGACGCGATGTTGCCTCGCTCTGCCTTTTTACCAGTACTTCCACGGTAATTGCTCTGAGGAGTTGCGTTCGCTTGTCCCCAGGCCTCGTGAATTTAAACGCCCCACCAGGCTGGCATCCCGCTCCCACCCCTACACCGTGGAAACTGTTAGATGTAGACGTCTCTTCTACTCCAATAGCTTCATGTCTAGCACATCTCGCCTATGGAACTTCCTTCCCTATTACTGTTTCCCTGACAAATACAATCTCCAACGGTTTAAGTGTAGCGTCAATCGACATCTCCAGTTGCCTTGATCTATCCACTTCCCTTCTCCACATCCTTTCATTTTTCATTCCTATCTGCTCTCGCTCCGGATCTTTTGTGGCCCCCTTGCCTTGATCGACCCACTGTCTTTCTCTGTCTCCACATCCCCTCACTTGCCACTCCTATCTGCTCTTCCTCCAACCCTTCTTTAACCCCTTGCGTGATAGTGGCCTCCGGCCTTGCTTGGGGTGATATGATTAAAAAAAAAAAATGTAAACCATATTGCCGATCCTTTTCTCAATTGTCCCTTGCTCCCAGTAAGATGTATTATTTTTATATGCTTAAAAAAAACTTTTTCTCCTGTGAGAAATGTTCTTCTTGGTGCGTAGGGCTGTGTTACTTGTTTCGTTTTACTTGGTAGCAATTCAAATGCAGATCTGATTTTTCTAGCGAACATCACTTCTGAGCGTGATAATGTCGATGGTGTAGCATTATTTGGCTTAATTCGATATACCTGAAGAAAATGTTTTAATGCTTTCTCCGTAGGCTTTTCGCAACGCTATTTTGAGTGTATCAACAAATCTCTCCGCTTGCCCATTTGATCTTGGGTGGTAAGGCGGGGATTTTATATGTTTTATTTGATAAATTTCGCAAACTCTTGGAAGTCTGCTGTGAATTGCGTTCCATTATCTGTGACTAGGCAGTCCACTACTCCAAACCGAGCGAATAGCTCTTGGAGGCAATTTATAGTAATTTCTGTAGTAGGACTTTTGCAACGAAACACTTCCGGCCATTTACTATAACTATCCACTATGATTAAATAGTAAAAACCGTCAATTGGACCTGCATAATCTGCGTGTATTCTTGACCACAGACGATCAGTCTGTGGCCATTGCTTATGGATGATTGGCGGTGCTTTGGCTGCTAAATTACAACCCTTGCACATTTCCGCCGTCTGAGTAATATCCTGGTGCTTGTTCTTCCAATATACATAGCTTCGCATTAGCGACTTCATTCTATTTTTTCCAGGATGTTTCCTGTGGAAATCCTTTAGGATTCGCTTTTGTCGTGTTTTGGGAATCACAACCCTTTCGTTGTAAAGTAGCACATTATTGCATAGAGAAAAGCTGTCCGATATTTGCTCATCTTTTTCTGCTACTTTTGCTTTTGTTTCATTAATAAATTCGTCGTTTTTGGCTTCATTTTTTATGTCTTGTAGTGTGACTGGTAGGTTTCTAACTGAACAACATAGTACTGTCCTGATATCTTCGTTTCTTGGGGCTGCCATTACCGTATCTTCCAATGGCTATGTCTTTGTTGGTATAAGTCTCGACAGACCATCCGCATGCCCGATCATTTCCGTTGGTAAATATTCCAATCTGAATTTGTAGTTCAGAAGAATTGTTCCCAATGTAACTAAGCTATTTGCGGTGTAAACCGGTAGACCTTTTTTCGAACCAAAAATTGTTAGTAACGGTTTGTGATCCATCTATAGAGTCAAATATCTGCCATATATATACCTATGAAACCTTATGACTGCAAAGATAATTCCCAGATCTTTTTCCTCTATTTGTGAGTAATTTTTCTCCGCTGCTATTAGGGTTAGAGAAGCATGTGCGATGGGTTTTATTGTCCCATCTGGCATTTTATGCAATATACACCCCCGACTCCATAGGCGCTCGCGTCACTTGCTACAATAATTTCTAATTTAGGATCGTAGTGTGCCAAAAATAAATCCGATGTTAACGTCTTAATTATTTTTTCAAATGTTTCCTGGCATTGATCTGTCCACTGCCAAACTTTTTCTTTCTTTATCAGCTCCTTCAGTGATGCGCGTAGTTCATGCATTTGAGGAATTAATTCCTGGTAGTAACTCACTAAGCCTAGAAAATATTGTAATTCTGTTATGTTCTTTGGAACTGGCATTTTTTAATTGCTGTTGACCTTTCAGGGTCTGGTCGTCTACCATCTTGATCTATGATATGGCCAAGGTATTTAATTTCCTTCATAAAAAAGTGCACTTGTTTTCTTTTACTTTGAATCCATAGCTTTGTATTCTCTTAAACACCTCCTGTACATGTTGCCAGTGTTGTTCAACATTTTCGCTATTAATCAATACGCCATCTAGTTATGCAGTCGTGTACTCTAGTCCGGCATGCATCGTATCCATTGTCTGTTGGAACATAGCCGGCACGACCTTAATCCCAAATGGTAATCTTTGGTATTTGTACAATCCTTTGTGTGTGTTTATGCATAGTAGTTTTGAACTTTCCTCATCGAGTGGAATTTGTAGATACGCTTCACTTAAATCTACTTTCGAAAAAAATATTCGCCATTTAATTTAGTGAATACTTCTTCTGGACTGTGTAGACGATAGTGGTAGCCCTTTATTGCTGCGTTCAAACCTGTAGAAAAATCAGTGCAAACTCGAATTTCTCCTGATTTATTGTTAACGTAGACCGTCAGTGCGGCCCATTTACTGTATTCTAATTTTGTCAATATGTCAGTGTTTTCGAGTCTAGCTAATTCTTGATCATGTTTTCTATTGACGCAAACGGTACGCTCTTTTTTGTTTTTTGAAGATAGGTTGAAGGTTTTCTTTTATTTCGATATTTGCTGCCATTTTCTTACATCTTCCGAGACCTGCTGAAAATACTTCGGGTAACTCGTATTTAGTTTCTCTTTTAATATGTCTGCATCGGTTGGTAAGCTTTTACATTTTGGCAGTACGTAGATATTGGTAAGTCCCACAATTCGAATTTTTGCATTCCGTTCCGAATAGGTTTTCTGTATTTGTTAAGACGTATATTTTTAGTTTTTTCGTCATTCCATTAAATGTTACATTTGTAATTACTTCAACCTCAAATTTTATTTTTTCTCCCCGTGACTGATCTAGCCATTTTATCCGTTTTTAACATGGTTGGTTTGTTCAGTTTTCTCCATGTTTGTAGGTTTATAATAGTTAAGTCTGAGCCAGAATCCAGCTGTAGCCTGACTTTTCTGTTTTGCTTTTCAAATGTACGTATTTTCTTATGTTAGTCTACAACAGCTTGGTCAGTTCTCGTGATTCTTATTCTGCTATTGCTTTCTATTCTAGACCAACAATGAGAACTTTTGTGTCCTATTTTGTTGCATGTTAGACAAGTTTTAAAACGATATGTACAGTCTTTATACCAATGCCAAGTCCCACAGCGATAGCATGGACTGGGTGGTAGTTTTTTCTGATATTGACTTTTAGAGTTAGAAAATTTTGTTTTATCTGTTCGTGAGGGGGGATTGGTTTGGTTTGTCTCTGAGGAGGGAAAGTTGATTTGTTTTCGTACTTTATGTATGTGCGCGGTGCCAGATTCGTCTATGTCTTTTGAGTCTTTCTTCACAATGATGCATCTCTGGCAGTCTTCGGCTAGTTTTTGAAGTGTCAAATCTTGTTCACACTCCAATTTTTAAGGGTTCTGCGTCTTATTTCCGCGTCTTTGGTTCAGACCAGGTCTTGGACGTAAATTAAGCATTTGAAATTGTCCACGCTAAGTTCCGATAATTTGAAGTCATCATAATATTTGTTGACAATGGACGCGAAATTTATGTAATCTTCGTTGTCCTTTTTTGTAAGGTTCAGGCATTTCCATCTTTTGTGGAATAATGAGGTATTATGTCTGAAAAGTTCAGTTAATAGTTTTATGGCTTCTTTGAAAGTTAGCTCATTTGCTTTTCTCAGAAGGATATAATCTACGATTTTTGTATATTCGCATGTGCCTAATTTTCTTAGTAACATACGTACTTTTCGTGCGTCTGACCAAACTTTGCAGTCAAATTCATATAGATCTTCGTACCTTCGGAAGTAATTTGCAAAAGTTTTGTCTTCGCTGGGTGCATACATGAAATCTTCGATAATGCTCCAAATAGCGTCTTGTGAGAGAACTGTTTTATTTTCGGAATGTTGCTCTCTATTTGACATTACGCGTAGCAATAATTCTTGTAATTCCAGATGTTTCTGTTCGTTTTTTGCTGCTGTTGAAATTGGATTTTGATAAGTTCCACAATGGTTAACTTAAAATCTTCGATGTTAACGTAATTTTTGGGCAAGTATTTTACTTTAGTGTAACCTGATATTCTGTAACCTGTGTACGCAAAAAAATCCTTTGTTGTCAGTAAAATTGATATCCAAAAAAATATATTTTTTTTTTTATGTGTTCGCGTAGAACTAGTTTTTTTTTTTTTAGAAATCTCCACGTAGAACTTGTTTTTTTTTAGAGTTTACTCGTCGACCACTGTTATGTGCGATGGATAGCAAAAAAAGTATGTCCTTCGCGTAGAGAGTTCGTTTTTTCTTTTGGGGGTTTCCAGGTCGCCACTTGTTATGTGCGACGGATAGCAAAAAAAGTATATCCTCCGCGTAGAGAGTTCGTTTTTCATTTGGGTTACCTCGTCGCCACTTGTTATGGTCCAAGTTCCTTGTACCACGATGATGGTCCAAGGTAGAACCAATGAAGAATAACTCGAACACAGGTATGGAATAAACACAGATATATTACAAACAGAAATATGTACAAAGATGAAGACGTATTAGTAATGAATATCAGATTTGGTTAGAGTGAATGTTGTCTCGACAAGAATCACTATTCCAATGTCTTACAGTAATCGTCTGACTCGACTCTGTCTCTGACTGACTCTGACTCTGTCTCTGACTGACTCTGACTCTAACTGCTGCTCCCTCTTGAGACGCAGTATTTATGATGTCCGGAAAATGATTGTCCAATAATAATTAGATTCTGGCAAATCTCATCTCCAACACTGAATTCCATTCGGATATGAAATTCACAATCAAATCCTCTTTGTTTCTCAATTGCTTTCTCGAGAGCCTGTACTTTATAATGCACCATGAGTTTTCTATGGGGTTGTGGTCAGGAGATTGGGGCGGCCATGTCATAACACTTTCCTGCTTCTCGTCAATGTATTCCTTCATCAATTTTGATTTGTGACAGGGAGCTTTATCCTGCATAAAAATGAGCTTGGTGGGGTTGATTTGCATCCTTTCAGCAGAAATTATGTACTTCTCGCTCCTGAGGGTCTTTTCAATAGGTTTTAAGAAGCCAGTTCCACAAAAAGAAAAGCATCCCCAGAACATTATACTGAACGGATGCTTGACAGTACCTACTGCTAAATTCAAAGGGCTTCCAATGCTTCTTCGGAATTTAGATCGCTTATCCTTTGAATTTAGCTCAACTTTTGTTTCATCGGAGAAGAGAACATTTAGTAAAAAAAAATCAGGTGAGTCACTTTTATCGAACATCACTGTATTTGCTCTGTTCTTATATTGAGCTCTATTTGAATTTATATCCTCTTTGTAAGTATCCCTACTAAGTATCAAATAATATTATATATAAAAGATAAGTAAATATTTGTCACGTGATTGATGCTAACTTCATTAAAAACAACTGACAAAATACTGCGGTTAAATTTTTATATAAACTTTGTTGTGTTCTCATAATTTTCTTACCATATTCGTTACATTTAGTTTCCAGATAAATTATGTGTCGATTAGTTTTGGAGGTTTAAATATTTTAATTATTTTTTCGTTAACTGGAAATGTATATTTCTTTAAAATATTTCTAATAAGCAAAATGTCATCTTGCATACTGTTACCATGCATTTGATTTTTATAGATAATTTTAATGTTATCGTTTCTATCTGTATGATCAGTGTTGCTATTGGTTGCCTTAGAAATTCGTTTTTAAAAAAACTTATAATTTTGGAATTTTTCCTGAATGTATCAAATATCCCTTGACAAATATTGTGGGCGGATTCTTGACACCAAATCGAGGGAAAATGTCCAAAAGGCTACTGGTGTACCTCAGCACAGCAAACGTTCAAAATATCCTACGCTTGCTTTAACACAAACATGTACGGTCGGATCATTGCCTGGGGGACACTTTCAAATGCTCCCATACGTTTTCGTATGAATTCTCAGTTGACACACTACTGCATATGATAAACGTTGAAGGCAGACTAGCCAAAAATGTACATGAATGGCAAATATAATTCAGTCTCCATGACAACACAGATTATCTACTCTAAACTTTCTTTAAAAGTAATAACTGAGAAGCGAAGTATTTGCGGATGTAGGCATATAATTATATGTATATATAGGTGTGTATTCATATATATATATATATATATATATATATATATATATATATATATATATATATATATATTGTGTGTGTGTGTTTGTGTGTTCGTGCGTGTGCGTATATGTATACTGGACTTTCCCGTCGATTTCGACGTATGAGGGTCAAGCAACTTAGTTCCTTCAAACAGACAGCAAACTACCCGAAAAAATCATTTGATTATAGTGGGGAAGGCTTGTGCAGAACCAACCACACTTTTTGGAAGTATCTTCAAGCAACCCACCGCAGGTTTGGAATTCAGAGTTATATCTATATGATTGAATGTAGTTACATTTCCCGAACTTACAACAATCGACTTAATAATTCACATAGCTTGCAGAAGTACACATTTATTTTGGAGGACACATAACTGTTTATATTTACTTACGTTTAATCAAAAGCGATGTGTCCTGAATTTTTGCAGTATGTTTTCTCCTACATGTCATTGAGTGCTGAGCAATCTCCTCACTGATGAAGAAATGGCTTGAAACAACAGAAATATGCTTCTTCACAAGTATCTATTTATTGACATGGCACGAGAGCGACAGCGAAGTGTTGGACTCAGTGGCAACAAAAAGGACACATATATTTCATCAGGAAGAATCAACTGAAAGTTCGGGACATATAATGTGGGAGGGCAGGTTGGGACATTTGATACTCACAGGACATATTGACCAAAGTAAGACAGTGAACACCGACGCACAACCTACTTAGCAAGCTTGAATGAATCGATAGCGGTGTGTGGTTTAGAAGAGATTTCAAAAGACAGAAATTATGAAGAGCTGCAAAGGACAGAAAGGTTTAGAGAGACATGATCGCCAACCTACGGAAGGTTCACAAAACTTTAAAAAAAATGTTTTGTCTGAAATATCCATGCCTAACATCACGCGAAAATAGGCAATCAAAAGATCCATAAGTTTAAAACTAAGTAACAACTGAACGCCATTCATTGCGAAACTCTGCGATTCTATTTAGACAAAAAAATAATAAATTACACGTATACACTTATTTGTCGGGAGTCTTAAAGGACACAACAAACTTGTTCTAATAGAATATTATTATTTCCGCAAACTTATATAAAGTCAAAACTTCTCACTGAATTTCTCTTCGGATCTAAGATGTCCGAAGAGTAAATCAAACGGAACAGCAGAAATATACTTGGCACTAGCTTCTAGTTTTTCCTCTTTTACAATGTATTGTAACTTTCTCGGTGAGATTTTCCTCGGCCCGATGACCAGCGAATAAACTTAAATTCCCACTAATAAAGTCACGTATTTACCTACAGGACGAGGTCATGGGCAATTTACAGCTCGAAAATGACCGGTCAGTTCGCAGAAGTAGGTGCCAAAATAATGTCCCCCTTTGCCAATTCTTACAACACACTATGATCTGCTTAAATTGTTATAAGCTAACTCAAAATAACCACACTTCAAATTACAGTCTTCCAAAAGTAAAATGGCGGACAATAGACAATGTGCAGCCAGCCTCTTTACGCCTTTTAGTTACTCACTGTGGATAACTTTGCCTCATATATGTGTTGGTTGTCTATCATTTAGTTACACTTTCACTCTCAATTGATCTTTGTTTTTGTCAGTATATCTGTTTTAGTTTCCACAGTGCTGTCACTTTTTTGTTTCACTCTATTGAAGTATTTGAATGTCTACTTTTCTCGCTGTTGTATTTACATTTTCTCATTTTGTTATCTTTTTATGTACATGTGCCTATATTCATACATTCAGTTCTTATTTGATTCTCGTTTATTTCATTAACATGTATTAACTTTATCCGAGTTAAAAGTAAAATCATTTAAAATGTATACATCACAGTAGAGAAAAAATAATTCTATTCATTTCTGTTCTTTGATATGCGAATTATTATATTTACACATCTTTTTCATAAAACATACATTACATGCAGGGAAACGAATAAGAATTATAATAAGTTTTCAGATAAATTCGTTGTTTTTTTTTTCGAATGTTATTTGAATTAAAAGGCTCAATATTTTCCCTTGAGGTTAGTTTTATTTTTCTAAACGTATTCTTCCACTAGAAATTTAAAATTTGATTTCTTAAAATTGTTAAGGAAAAATAGGATAAAATAAATAGAAAAAAACGAATGTATTTAGAACAAGCACACACACATACATACAGATATAGTTAGTTAGTTAGTTAGTTAGATAGATAGATAGATAGATAGATAGATAAAAAAAGAAAGAAAGTAAAAGAAAGTCGGAAAAACATAATCATATAAATACATAAAATAGGATATTTTTCTGCAAGAATTTAATTATTCTGTTCTGAGTTATAACGTGTTGGGTACTGAAAAGCAGCATCCTTCGCTTGATTATTTTTATTTTTTCTTTCTTGTAGTATATTTTATCACTTCTCTTGTCGCCATTTTAGTTCACCCAAATTATTTATTCTAATCTTTTTACTTGACCGAATATGTGTTCATATATATTCTACATATTCTAATTTGATGGTATTATACAGACAATCTTGGATTCAAGGAAATGTAGTGAAGGGAAGAACAAAAATGATGTCAAAAAATTTTAATCATTCAATGTTTCTGCATTTAATCTTTCTGGAGACAAATATCGAAATGTTCTTTTATTAGATTTACATAATATATATATATATATATATATATATATATATATATATATATATATATCGTTATTCTTCAGGGGCATGGCTTTGTGTATGATTTTACATTTGTCTGATATTATAGATCATTGATATTCAAGTATCCATATCAATGATGGAACGGTTAAAATTATTCGTACGGTTCAATAAATTTTCTGTCTATATCTCTGAGATGAGGTATTAAAATTACTTGGAACATTTAAATTATTCGTACTGTTATCCTCATGTTTATTACCATATTTACAACCGGTCGCTGTGGCTTCGTATTGAACTCATAATTCTTTGGGTCTAGATACTGGATCTAACCAACGACCTTACCGACTAAGCCGTGTGCACTTGTATGAATGTTTGGGACTTATAAACCTAATGTCTCAGCAAACATTCTTTTACTAGTGCTCATATTGCAGTTCTTTGTTGCTTTTCTCTAGCATTCATTATTACTGATTCCCATATTTTATTCATTTCTATGCTTGGTCGGCTCAATAGATATTTGTGACCAGGCAGATGTGCTAATACCTTAAATTTTCATCTTTTTCCAGCGATGCTCTCAGTCTATTATTTCAAACTCAGCCCACGGTGTGGGGGTTGTGATCTCCCTTTTCCATCGTGGTTAGCTATGCCTGATTTTTCTATTTTCCCTCGGGTTAACGCTTTACGATATTCTTGTAGGTTTACCTTAATGGTGCGGCAGGTTTCTCATTTATATTTCTTAACACAGCTGCTCTGGAAGACGTACACACAGTCCTTAATCATGTTCTCTTCTATGGGGGGTCTTTCTCGGAATAGGTGCCTGTGAAGTGTTGAAAGACTTTTAAAATTTGCTCTGACGTTATAAGCACCACAGAACGTTTGTCATTTTTCCGATTGTCCTTCCACATAGGGTAGGCAGACTGAAGCTGTTTTCTGAGTGCTGTTATCCTCTTGTATCTTTGTATCCCAGTTTGTTGGAGCTTCTGCCATGTACCCAAGGTAGTTGTTACGTTGTAAGTTATTGCTTATACTGACCATTTCTTGTTCGTATGTTTCCGGGTCGCCACTTATGACTTTTGCTCAATGTTGTAAGCAGCTGATAATCAAAAACGATTGCCGAGACATTAAGTTTATCAGTCTCCAAAATTAGTAAACAGATGTCCTCAGGATCACATGATCCAATGGATAAAGAAGTTGGTTAGATCCAATGACTAGACCCCAAATGTTTTTTGAGTTCATTATCAGACCACAGCAGTGGTGAACCAAAAACTTGGAGAGTTGAGCTAAAGAGAAATAGCTGACATATCCGAAAGAGACATGACACGTGGTACAAACTACCCCGGTGGACGAAATAAAGGGTTCGATTTGAAATTCAAATCACCTGAAGATGGTTGGAGCGTACCACGGCCGAAACGTTGTATATATGGCAATGAAAATAACAGTCCAAATAATACAAATAATTAAATGTTCATATCAAAATTAAAAATTGAATATATTTAGAGTGGATCCCATACAATTATTTTTTTTAATTATTTAAATAAAACTTAAATAATCAAACATCTTTTATAAGGCCAAAATTATTGAATCAGTTAATTACTAGTCAAAAGCGACATCACTTTAAGCAATATCATTTTCAATTTTTCAATTTTACACGTGTTGTCACTTATGTCCTTGCAATTCTATTAAAATATTGCCTTTAATTATTAGAATTCATTTGAACTACCCTCACGGTCAACTATATCGATAAATGTTCTATCGAGTTAAGGCATGGGCTTTGAGCTGAACATGATAAAACAACGACCCTTAATATCACATTCTCTGTTTTCTTTAAATTTGAAGTTTGCTTAGGATCAATGTCCTGCTTGAATCGCCAACATCGTTCATAATTCAATTCTCTTTCAAGATGTGGCTCAATATAACATGCTATCCCTCCTTTCTTATGATACGTTTATCAACTCTAAGTAAACATCAAAATAGCCTTTGGTACCAAACAGCAACCGAGCATAACATTGCCACCTTCATGGTTCATTGTAAACACAGTATTCACCTGTAGAGGAGATTCATCAAGTTTCCACAAAAAATGTGATAAACCATTATGATAAAATAACTACTTGTGTTTCTTAAGATTATCATATTTTTTCCAAAATACTCTCAACATGATCATTAGCAAACTTCAAACGTGCTATCAGGTTTAAAAATGAACATTTCCAGAAAAACATGCTTTCAATTTTTTCCTGTAAGTATTCTATCAAGAGTTCGATCAGGAACTATTTTTCTCTGCAAACGCCATTTCATCAGTGGTGACCCTCAAGGCTCATTCTGTGCAACCTTCACTATCCTACGCAATACTTCTTTACAACCTATGCCACATGGGTTCACTGTAGCTGTCTCTAAACTCTTAAGATTTGCACATATATTTTACATAGATGAAACTGTTATTATTTTCATTTTTTCTTTATTCTTATGACACAATACAACTTCAGTTCTAAAGGCTATGTCGTGTTATTTTAGTCTTTGAAACAGTATAAATTCTTGAAAGAATGCGGGACAAATATGTAACGCAGGTATTCTTTGATTCAGTTCAAGTGTTTCTCACAGACATTTGTGGAAATTAATCTTCGAGAAACTTTAATATTAACGAGATTTTCTTCATATTTTAGAAAGAGAAAACTTTAACTTTATCATTTGTTTGGTGGTCTATTGAATAAATCGCTAAAATATTGTTGACTGCAATACATTACGAGTAACATTATACTATAATATATATTAACAGTTTGCATCCTTTTTATGTATAATGGTAAATTTTAAATATACTTAGATCCTTTCATCAAACTGTCGCAATATTTTTACGATAACTGTATATCACTATATACCGATTTAAGTCTTAGGAATTTAGATATGGTTTTCAAATACGTTTATATTGTAATATATATATATATATATATATATATATATATATATGTGTGTGTGTGTGTGTGTGTGTGTGTGTGTGTGTGTGTGTGCGCGCGCGTATTAAGGTGAATCAAAATACTTTTACAAATTTGAGGGCGGTTGAGGCCCATCAAAACTAGAACACTTGCTTCTACAAACGTATGCACTCTGTGGATCATTGACTGGCTGGCCTTTTCAAATACTCCCACGGCAAGACGTGCTGAGATAAGATATCGATCTACTAGATAGTCTCCTACATTTCCAGCCGAAATATTAATCGTAAACTGAAGCTGGTGTCGAGCTTGTATTGTACCATGGAGATTCAGCTCCACCCACAAATGTTGGTGGTATAAAGTTGTTCTCCCATCTGTTCCAAAAAATTGCCCCTCTTTAATCAAGACTGTTTTCGGTCTTGATTACAAGTGGATCGGCTGTTTGTGCGATAAACCATCAACAAAAGTTGACAGCCTGGGAGTGATCAGAGGGCGAAAGACCCTACACACGTTGATAATGATACGGAAACAGGAGCTGCTCTTGACGTGACTCCATGCTGTATTATGAGATGTACGACATGCTAGGTTTACCTGATATGTGCTGACAAGTGGATCGTCTACGACAGCCGGTAGAATGTGTTCGTTGTGTTCAAACGTACAAGCGGATCTCTGTCTTCATCGAGGCATAGTTTGTGGTATCACGGATCCTATCAAGGCAATGCGACGATAAACAGTATCAAATATTGGATGACTAGGCTTCATTTAGTCTGCAAACGCAATGTAATACAACTAGGCAGCCTCACGTCTATTACCATCTGCTCGGGCGTATGTAAAAATCATATATGCCTGGTCACAATATGAATATCCTGCCATTGTTATAGGGTGAAGACAGACTATCCCCATGTGCGTGTGTGTTTGTTAATGTTCTCAGAATGTATCAGTAGAGAAGACAATTGGAATAAGATGGACACTCGAAAAATAGTACTTTGCCGACTCGTTACGTCTTTCGGCAAGTGATACTAAACAAATGCGAAATGTGTCAAATTAAAAAAAAAAGTTCTTGTATAAGCCTCTTTATATATATATATATATATATATATATATATATATATATATATATATATATATATATATATATATACAAATACATGGATATGATGACGGACTCTCCAGTTGATTTCCACATATGAGGATCATTCAGTTTTATGTTTATGATCTATGTGACAATTCCGCCGCACGAGTAACCTGCACACATGTCCATATATTGTACAACAGCGAGGATCTCGCGACATAGCAATAGGAATAATTTCTGATGCTTTTCGTCTTTGCCTTTCGTGTCTTAGCCGGTCAATACGACTGATTTCTAAATTTCTGATACCGCTCTGAGAAGCTGTTAATGAGTTATTTGGTTTCATCTTGGTATGTTGCCGCACGTGCAGCAGCATCAGCAAAGAGCAGATCATACATGACGCTAGTTCGAAAAAGTGTTTTAGCTTTGAACCGGTTGAAAAGGCAACACCAATAGTTCGAAATGGAAATTACCGCCAGTGTCCATGCCACGAAAGTTATATTTGAGCATTACCTACTAGAAGAGATCCAACTAATCAGGTGCCATGACATAACATTGCTTCATGAATCGAATCTATAACATTTAACATTTTGTCTGGAATTGCAAGCTTTTTAAGAACTTTACAGAGTCCTTCACGATATAGTGTCGAAGGCCTTATTAACGTCATCAAACACCATATACAACTCCAGGTTCTTTTCGCACACATTTTTGGCTAACTGACGGCGTGAGAAGATCATGTCAATAATGCCACAATAGAACCTGAAGCCACACTGCGTTTCTGGTTAAATCTCATTGTTGATGTGCTTAATAATCCTTTTCAAGATCAATATAGCTAATATTTTATATATTGAACGGTAGCTGTCACAATCATATCTATTACGTTTTTTCTTATATAGGTTTTGAACTAAGGCATCCTGCTAGTCCTGACGAATACGATCAATCCTCCATATATATATATTTTATATTACATATATTATTTTTATATTGTACATGTGAGTACTTATTGGAAAGCGCTCAATATCAGTAATAGTCCTAGCATATTTAGTTGAATTAATGTGAGTTTGTCACCCTGGGTTTCACATCCTTGCGATTGTCAGACAAACTCTGACAATCGCAAGGTTGTTAAACCCAGTGTCACAAACTCACATCAATCCAACTATACACTTACACATACATACATACATACATGCATATATATATATATATATATATATATATGCACACATACATACATGCATATATATATATATATATATATATATATATATATATAAAAGTGAACATAGAAGTCAACACTTAGAGGCGACAGTCTGTTTCATGCTAGATGCAATCGTCATCAATATATATATATATATATATATATATATATATATATATATATATATATATATTGAAGTGAAAAATGAGGGGAGTAATAGAAAAACGGAAAAAGCACGGTCGATCGTCTAAATTTCTTGCCCGCACTCGCCTTCCTTAGAAACATCTTTAAAAACACCTTCCCGGGATTGCCGGTGTGAATCTCTTTCGCTCTTTTATTTTCTCCCAAAGTACCCGATTGGGTGTTTGGATTAAATTCGCATATGCAAATCGCGTCACACTGCCAACATCCTGGCTAGTCTATTGTGCCTTCAGTTTACTTGGATATATCAACCTCAAGTGTTTGATGCGAGGCTCTGATTCGAATCGCACCGCAATAATTCTGTTTACAGCTACAAACATTGCATGCTGTCACGCGAACTGTTTTCGCGGCGGGCGAACGACGCTTCTCTCGGCAAATGCAACGAACCTCATATATATATATATATATATATATATATATATATATATATATATATATTGTTGTGGAGTAAAAAAGACACACCACTAATAAAAATGAACTACGCAAGACGCATTAAACTCCCGGTTGTTACATTCGGAGAGAGTGCTACTATATCAAGGCTCTGTCTACAGACGGAGGTTTGGCTGAGAAAAATAGGCAAAACAAAGTGCTTGATCCCGATATATATATATATATATATATGTATAAAGTGATTGGGAATCACGTATGTTTTGTGGTTTGCCTCACCAATATATTTTCTCTTGTTTTCTTGTATATATCCAGGAAATTTCCTTATTTCCATCTCAAGTGTATGTTGAAAATACCTGAGGTTCTCTAATATTACCTTTGTAGAGACTAATCAAAATGGAACATTGGAAAAAATTGGGCCATTTTTATAACAATTTATTTAAAGACAATTGGAGAGAAAATCAAAACTGGTTTCATTTATTTGTTCTTTTCACGTGGAATATATTATTTCCTAATATAATAAAGCTTAGTGAGACAACTGAAGAATGATCCATTAAAATGTTCATTAATATCATATTTGAAAATTTTACAGTAATTATTTGATTCCTAAGCTAAAAGTAAATATCAATTATTTATCCGGAATATTAAAGCCATTCATTCGAGACGCGTTTCAATCTTCACTCAGTATGCGGATATCCATTCTATTCACAAATATTAATTTTCTCTTTTTCAGTAGATGGAAAATTTTTCATATGTAACGTGTAATCTTTCCAAACTTCCGAGCATTACGATTTACTTTGTGTAGAATTTCACTTACATCTGCTATTAAAAATAAGAATTCTTAAAATTCTGGTGTTGTAAGATGAAATATTTTGTTCATGTTTCTATATGCCGTTCCTCAGGAAGCGTGAGACAATGGTTCCTCTAATTTGTTGCTCTCAGTAACGTTTTAGTTTTCAGTATTTCTCCAAATCTTTAAGTTCCGCGCTGATGGCATCTTCACTTTATTGTGTCCTGTGATAGTCTGTTTTTTTTTCAAGTATTCTTTCTTCATTATGGGTTATAGAACTTTTCACTTTTTCTTTCTGATTCTAATTATAAGAATTATTTTTTAATTATCCTTAAGACCTCGGCGTTACTCACAGGTTCAGCTCATCCTATTCTCTACATCAGTCTCTCGAACGACATCTCCGTTGCTTCAAGTCTATTTCCGTCTTCGCCGTTGTGTCCATTATTCTTAAATAAGAAATATACAGGTATGAGTAATCGAAAGAAATTTCGATAAAAACATTGATATAAAATCATGACGGAATCGCAAACTATGCTGAAACATCTATGAAATAAAGAAAATAATACAATAAATTTAGGCCACAAAGCTCAGCTTTATGTGACTTTACATGAGTAAGCAGTCTTGTCGTTTCAAATTCCAGTGTTACGGAGATATGGTTTGCACTTATTGCATGTTTCTTATGACAAGGGCATATGAAAGCTTCCTGTTGCTCTGGATATGATTCAACCTAGAGTTCAGCGTGTGTTTACTGGATAACAGTTGATTTAAAATTTTCCATTCCGCATACAAGATATATATTATTTCCTATCAAAATATAGCATTAACATACATGTTTAAAATATGTTGCTCACTGTGAACAAGGCTAAAATATGTATTCATTCTGAGATGATATGTTTAAATATTTTGAAGTGTAAATACTACATTGGAGTTTTGTATGTCTCTCTCTCATTTCTCTCTCTCTATCTATCTCTTTATATATATATATATATATATATATATATATATATATATATATATATATATTTATATATATATACATATATATATATTTATATATATACATATATTTATATATATATATATATATATATATATATATGATATCATGAAATATCGTCTTAAAGTTTGCTATATTTATGGGATAAAGTGCTCAATATCAGAGATAGAGCGTTTATAAATATAAAAGTTCTATGTTCACTTTTATATTTATATATATACATAAATAAAAAATATCAAATTCGACAAATATTTTAATATAGTTTCTGTTAATACGATTTTATGCATGCAATTGTTTGAGTAAATGAACTCTTTTTAATTAAACAGTATTAAGTATTATCCTAAGACAGGGATCGAACCTCTATCCTATACGGAGCCATCATTAACACTGACGTACTATAACAGTTCAACCATAGAGAACTTCCAGTCCTCCGTGGTTGAACTTTCGCAAACCACGAAATCAACTTGATTTACAGGCACATTATATATATATATATATATATATATATATATATATATATATATATATATATATATATATATATATATATATATATATATATATATATATATATATATATATATATATATATATATATATATATATATATATATATGATATATATATATATGATATATATATATGATATATATATATATATATATATATATATATATATATATATATATATATATATATATATATATATATATATATATATATATATATATATATATATATATATATATATATATATCACTCAGACTTGCTTGTGGGTCTTATCAACTCAGAGGTGTGAAGAAATAATAAAATAGTGGCTTAAAATTTTTCAACATTAATGAGTAAAGGAAGAAGAGAAAAAGATGAAAAAGAAAAAAAGAGAAAGACGAATGAATAGGAAGTTGCAGATAGAATCTAGACATAATTGGCTTCCAAACTCATGTTAATAGAAGTGGGAGTATCTAATCAAGAAGACCGTTAAAATGACCTAATATTTAAGCAGATTTTTAAAATAAAATTACCTAAGAATAAGAAAAAGTGACATTTAAAATAAAATTAAAATAATATGTAATATGGAAATAATAATACATATAATAAAATAAATGAAATAATTATTAAAAAGTGATGGAATAAAATAAAATTAAATTAAAAATAAAAGTAATAAAATATAATTGTTTAAATATAAATGAGTATTAATATAAATTAATATTAATTAAATTAAAATTAATTAAATAATACATATTAAATATGAATTAATTATTAAATATAAATTAAATAAAAAAAAATATTAAATACTGAATAAAAATAAATAAAATAATTATAAATATAAAATAATACATATAATACATAAAAGAACAAATACAACAACACCACCAACAACAACAATAATAATAATAATAATAATAATAATAATAATAATAACAACTAAATAATAAAAGAGCAAGATGATAAACAAATAAGAAATGTAATGAAGGTAGAACTAATAAAGGAAAAAACATAATAATAATAAATATATACTGAAGATAAAAATCTTGATAATAAAATTTAGGGAGATAAAATGTCATAAAACCCTTTTTTGGAGCTTGGTTATTCGATAGGATTGAAAAGGACTAGAAATATCGATACATGTTCTATGTGATAACAGAGTAAGCAAGATAAATAATATTTTAGATCAATTGGAACCGACTACTGTGATGACATTTGGTAACTTACTCATTCCTTTGATATTTGTGTTGGATAACTTACAGAAGTGGGGTTGAAACAAATTATTTTTCTTTTTCTATTTTGGGGCTTACAACTCAATTTATTCTCAGTAGGATAGATTATAATTAAAAGAAACTTTTTTTTGAGAGTATTTTCGTACAATTCTTTATTTTTATTAAAAATATTCCTGTTAGACAAAAGCTTACTAATTCTGGAGTCGGTAGTAATGGCTAACTGCTTGACGATGGCATATGGTTGGTTAGAATCTACATTAATATAGTTGGGAGTCTCATGTTATTTATTGTAAGGTTTTAAAGTATTCAGGTTAAGTGTGATATCCAGATAATCTACAGTTTTGAGGTTAGATGTAATCTAAATATTAAACCCCAGTAA
>OZ038478.1:109531446-109543946 GCA_964036315.1 Acanthosepion esculentum
AACGCCCACCTCTTGACAAACATCGTTGAACTCTTCGCCTGAAACTCACGAAGCAGATAAATGCGGAAGTTAATAACTCTAGATAGACAGACATCAGACTGGCAAGTGAATGTTGAATAAAACACCGGAAATAGATTCGCATAACTCATTTATTGAGTAATGACGGCCCATCTCTCAATGAACTTGTTACCTCGCGAATATCGAATACCTAAAAGTGTTCGTTGCAACGACAAATTAATGGAGACCAAACAGAAAAATACAATTAAGCAACAAGAGATGAAAAAAGAATACATACTACTCGAAATTTAAGAGGGTAAATGTGACTTGAGCTATAAATGTACAATTCGATTAAGCCGTTTATTTTTCTTTTGAAGGCTAGAATAACTGAATAAAGGCGAGTGCCTATGCATTCAATTTTGTTTAATAATATGAATAAAAAAATTAAAAATAACATAAAAGTATTTCTATCGATGAATTTGTTGCAATGCTAATACTTATAATATTTCCTTGATTATACACTAAAGAACAGAAACAGCGTGAACAAGAAGACAATTTCAAATCTGGCACTATTGTTGTGTATCTTGAAAAATGTTTCTCATTATTCCATGATATTCTAGTATCGTTTGCTTTGAATGATGCATCGATATTTATTAGAATTTTATTCTATTTCTTAGGTTTACCTGAGGAGTCTTTTATTACCTATACAGCGAGGGATGGGTAAATTGTCATTTTATTTTTTTTAAATTTCGCATAGGCTCGTTGTTTTTTGTTTTGCTTTTTAATTTTGTCGCCTCCAGAGTATAGTAGGGTTGGGTGGGCACCATCTCTGACCAAAAGAGCACCATGACGCAATTTACTCCGCCAGTAATTTGGAAACAGCATGCTGTAATCCTTGGTATACGCGTCGGAATCTCCAACACAAACATTTCAGGCAGTTTAGATGTCAATCTCAGGAGGGTGCAGAGGAAACATAACTGGATGAGTATAATGGTGGTTACGAAGATACGACAGCTCGGAAAACAGATCATTCTGATAAGAAAAGATCTACCGGATTTCTTGGTGAGGGTCTCTGACTCAATAGGGAGGCTTACATCAAGTGCCTTGCGTAGGTAATACTGTCTTGGGACAGGATGGTGGCCGCTGGACGTACCTGTTTCTGACAGCAGGACTCTGCATCGTGCCACATAGCTTGTCATTGCTGTCAGACAATTTATGCGACCACATCACACCCTATATATGGCCATGTAACTCCCTAAACTGCAACCACCTTTATTATGATGTGTGAGGCGCAGTTGAGCTAGAGACAAAGAAAACTCCTTGTAACACCAAAGATAAACTGAAGGCAAGGATTATAGCAGCATTCACCAACTTGAACAAGGAGACCGTCCAGAAGAGATACAGGAGATTCCGAAGTAGTCTGGAGGCCGCGATTGAAGCCCATGTCAATTATACTGAATACATTTTCTCTTTAGAAATTTTAAAGTATTTTCTGTTATTTTCGTAAATATATCTCTTAAAATTAGCTATCATTATTATTTTCATTTTTGAGTAATTTTGACAATTTATCCAGCGAACACTGTACATATATATGCATACATATATTTACATATATATACTTATGTATATATTTGTGTGTAAGTGTGTGTGTGTAAGTGTGTGTGTAAGTGTGTAAATTCTGTTCTCCCCTCTCACTATCGCTCCAGTCGACTTGACGTGGTCTTCTCCAATTTAGAATTCACCTGAATCATTTAATCTCTTATCGCCAAAATGTATTAGCTGTTAATATAGTTGCTAATACTGATACTGGGATTTTCTTCAAGAGAAACACTTCGAATTAGCTTAATTACCTACTCTTTCTACTTGATCGATTTTCTTCGACCCTAACTTCTTCTTTCACTAATACTCACTAGGATGTCACATCGATATCTTCCTAATGTCACAAACAGATGCAGTTGTAAGTAGGCTCAGCGGTAGGATTTTGTCCGGCCCGACTATTAAATAAAGCCTTCAATGTTTTGTCCATTTTAGAGATCTCGGCTTTCAGTACATCTTTACCTGATGATTTCGATAATAGATTTTGTTTTCATTGGCTTCACAGGTTAGAGTAATTGCTAATCTCCGCAATGATGTAAAAGTCAAGCAGAAAAGAGTGCTGTTGAGAGACAGATTTAAAAGCAGTGATAGAGAATAGAAACAAGAAGGGTGAGAAAAGATAATGGCGGGCCTAAAGTAAAGAAGCTGCAAGATATAAAGAAAAAGAAGAAATGATGTATATAAGTGAGAAACAGAAAACCGACAGAGAAAGGAAAAATTTGTGGGAGGAGAAATATTTAATAATTAATTAAGAGATTAACGCGATAAAATGAGAAGCGTAACTATTATCGGTGCGGGACGTGGCATCGACACGCCGGCATCAGACTGATGCCTACTTACCTGTTTTTCCTTTCGAACAAATGGGAATATCGTGTCTCACGACGCTCTCTAGCCTTGGATGTCAAGCAGAATTAGAAAAGGAAATGTTTCAAATGAAACCTTAGAAGAAGGGATCGGGAGAGCAATCTACTCGAAATTGTGTAAATTCATAGTTATTACAGTAAGGTCAGTGACACGACCAATGAACGTTTACGTCCTTAAGAGAAATCACATTTAAAAATGCTGTGGAGTTAGGAAGAAAAAAATGAGTTTTAAATATGCTGGGAATTTAAAAGTGAAATTGAGTTAAATTTGCTGTGAACTGAAAGAGAAATGCACATGAATTGTATATATATATATATATATATATATATGTGTGTGTGTGTGTGTGTGTGTGTGTATTATGAAATGCACAAAATCTGACAATTATTTTAAGACATATTTTGTTTATTCATTCTATTTATAGATACAAATATTTAAGTAAATTTTCTGTTTATAATAGACAGTATTAACAACATTTACCGGCCTGAATGTCCGGGAAATTTTCATAGAAAATATTCGTCCTCCGACAGGAATCGAACATGTATCCTTTACGGGACCGTCATATAGCCTGACGTGCTTTTACCGATTTCGCCACAGAAGAGCGTTTCGGTTAGCAAGGTCGATTTTACTGTTTTTAAACTACAATTTTCCATGATTTTCTCACGTACATTCATATTTGCTCGATGCATATCCAAATGTAAAGAAAGTACATCACATATTATGAAATGGACAAAGTCCTACAATTATTTTAAGACATTTCTATGTTTATAAAAAATATATATCTATTAAAAAGAATGTATAAACATAAAAATGTCTTTCGCGGACATTCAGGTCGGTAATGTTGTTAATACTGTTTATTATAACAGAGCATTTACTTAAACATTTGTATCTATGAAAAAGAATGTATAAACATAAAAATGCCTTAACATATATATATATATATATATATATATATATATATATATATGAGTGCTTTCGTATTTGTTGTTGTGTTTGAATGAGTGCGTGTCAGTGTGAGTGATTCGGATGAATGAATGTTTTATATTATTATAGTCCTCCATCCTTTTCGTCTAGTGGACTGATATTTCTGCCACATTTAGTGATTGTGTGGGGTTTTATTACTAATATTATTTTCTTTAGTTTCTTGTAAATAGTTTTGTATTCTTATTGTAGATACTCATTGGGGTTAGTTTTTAGAATTGTTATTTTATTCCCCCCACTGACAATGAATTGTAATTATGTGGACTAGGTATTATGGTAATTGTAGTAAGAAAGGTACGTATGAATGTATTGTTTTGGTGTAAGTAATATTGTTTGTATGATTGGGTCAATGTTTGTGGCTAGCTAAGTTATAGTTAAGACAGAAGAAGACCGTCCTTTTCCCAATCCCCACTTCGGCCGTGTTCCATATTTCTGTATTAAACAGAATAAATATCATGTCTCCATTGCATATAACAATGTTTTCCTTCGTTAATTTATGCCTTAATTTTTTATAAGTTGTTTCAACTTTGGAACAATTACTCCAAATGTTTCTTTTTCTTCTTTCAACAATCTTGTATAATAGTGGATCGTGTAAATTTTCCGATACCAATATTTGTAGATATATGTTAGTTTGATCCCAATGTAATAATTCTTCATTTTTTTTTACTTTAATTTTTTTTTCTTTTTGATACTTATTCAATTGTAACCTTGACTGCGCATCGACATATGGTATTGTATTTCCTTTTAGGTTTTCTATCATATTGTCAAAATCATAGGCCATCAATATTTTGGCCCATTTAGAATCCTGGAAGAAGTTACATTTGGAAGCTACTTTCTAGGGTTAAAAATAAACGCTAGAAGTTTATGGTCCAACTTCAATAGTAACTTCTTTCCTAATAAAAAATGTCGAGCTCTGTCTACAATATTAGAATAATTTATATCTACTGCCATCAATTTTCTTGAAAGCATACATTATTGAAGGGGCTTGCGATAATATTTCCGACAGCTCACTCATTCGCATCCGTAGTTAACTTACCCTCCTTTCTGGCATCCAAAACCTATAAAATGATTTTTTCTACAAGGATATATGTTAAATACTTGAACGCTAATCTTCGCCTTTGAATTTATTTGAACTCACTATTTTTTCCGCAGTTCACCAAATGGTTCTGCTAAGTCGCTGTATTTTGGTAGGTATATCTTATAAAATTAACCAATCCAAAAATACGATTCCATTACGTTTTGATTGATAGGTATATATAACTCCAAACATTACTTAACTATGGACCAGGTGCAATGACATATTTTGGAATTTAGTAACTTAAATATAATATTGTATCACAATCAAAATTATTTTTATCTTTGTTCATTTTAATACAGGTATTTTTAACTTGTTCAACACATCTGTATTTTTGTTTTAATACGTCTTTAGATGTAGCACTAAGTTTAATCTCATCTTGATAAATAATCATAATATTGATTTCTTCAGTTACCGCATTTTATTTAACTCTGTGAAAAATAGCACTTGCCGTTTTCACTTCAAAAGGCATTTTCGTTCATTTAATTATCCTATGGGTCTATTAATTGTGGTAATTTCATTAAATTTGTCGTAAAACTATATTTGATTATCGGCCGATTTAAATTTTTGCAAAACATTTCACGCTAGATAATTTGTGAATAGGTCTTTCGTTAGCAACCACCAAAATTAGAAGGTGAATAGGTAATTTACGAGATTCATAATAATAGGGGTAGTATTTTCATTTAATTGCATACTCGATTTATACCGCTTTAACACTCCCGTTTTTACTTTTTTCTGATATTATATTACTGATTAATTTCGACGTATCCACCATTAGCACAACTCTGCCTAGTAATCCATGATTTTTTTTGCATTCAACTACTATAATGGGAATAATTTCAAATCGATCACATGTTTCAAACTTTCCACTGAAGTATCGCAAATGTTTTATAAAAACATCCATAAAATTTTCGCAATTTCAGATGACATTTTCGTAATTTCGGTAAACTCATTTGTTACCAGAAACTTCTTGGGATTAAACTAAAATCACTGTCCGTATCCACCTGCAAATTAATTTACTTTTTTCAAAAGTTCTTTGTATTGAAAAACAAACATCGTCATTTCTCTCGTTTCTATTTTAAATTTGCATGAATATTTAAATTTTATTCGAGAATTTTGGCACATTTTTCCAAAAGCGGGTCACTTTTTTCTGCCAATTTTATGCTCATAGTCTCTGCATTTCTTCCATACCCTTTTATACTGTACGTTTCATTATTGCCTTCGGTAGAATTATAATCTTTTATAAATTCCTGCTGTTTTATTACTTTCACACATGCAGTTAGAAAATGTTATTCACTTGTAATTCTTCCAATATCTTCTGCTTATGTAACGTATCAGCCATACCTTCACTGAACTCCAATTAAATCAATTCCTTCTCAATCGTCAAATCTTGAGTTCAAAGTTTCTCACTTTCGCAGAATCCTTCATAAATGATTCATTTTGTTTTCTTTTTAATGGGCAGACATTTGCTTCTTCCCGGTATGATAACTTTCTTTGTATGTCATAATCTTCTTTTTTATCATTTCTGAGATTTCGACTAATATCAACGTCTCCAGTTGTTTTGTGTATACCGTAATATAAAATGTTACTATCGCTTCATAACCTGCTGAAGCTAGAGATATGTCAGTTATTTCATTTTCTCTCCCTCTTGCATCGTTGTCATTCAAATTTTTAAACCTCGCCTGGGCTGCAAAATACCGAATCTAAGTCTCGACACATTTTAGTTAAGCGACATAAAACATCTTATTGGCGACGCCATATTCTTGTATTTCGTGGTTCTCCGACATTGATCAGTAATCATTATTTCTTGTATTGAAATACACTAATGTAGCACAATTCCAAAGAGGAAGTTGAGAAGAGCTGGTCGTCACAGACTATCCTAAACCTAGTTAATCTAATTCACGACCCTTGCAGTAGACACAGTCAACACAGGTGCTTATCCATTCTCATTCAATGTAACATATAGCACAATACAATATTCAGAGGGACCCTACTAAAATACTTATGACACAAAAATTTGGTAAAATACTAACTGTCCTTTTCGCGATTTTCATTTTTTTTTTCATAAATATATCTAAAAATATGACATTAGATGAGTTGGGAGGGGTTGAACCCAATAACGAAAATAAAGTACAATAAAACATTCAAACTAGGGAAAAAAATCTGTTAGTAGGACCTATCCACCCAATAAAAAATTGAGCATTCCACCGCTAAGCAGAGTCTAGAAGCTAATTCGCTGACTGAACGCACTGACCTTCAACCAGTGAAGGAGAAGCTCCAATGCCAAAACGTAAAGTAGCGGTGACAAGAGTCTACACTGGCGAACCGACGGAGACAGCGCAAACAAGCTCATCGCTGCCAATTTTAGAGCACTGAGAGAGCGATACAGCAGACTGATCCACTTGCTGGAGTCGGGTTTGAATTCGGCGGTCTTCAGGATAGCAGCCAGGTACCAATGGTCGACCCTACCGATAAAAATTGATCAGCGTGGCTCTAACGTCGTCTTTAACTTATTCTACAATCGTGCGTATCAGATGCAGGTTGCCCTGAATTGTCCGGCCCTTCACTGCACAGATCTTCTCCGGTGCCAACCGAATCTCGGAAATTGAGTGCAAACGATCCGTCAGAAGCTTGGCCAAAATATTTAACTTTGTGTTTAGCAGAGTTATGGGCCTGTACTCCTCTAAAGCCAGCCCACCATCCTTGTACTTTTAAAACAATGTGATCTCACTTCTGGAAGACCGGACGATAACGGACCACTGGCAGAACCAGTTGTTGAAAACCCCTGTAAAACAGGTGCGACAAACTCAAGTACAATTAGTAGGTGAGACCACCATGTTCTGGATTGTTGCCACAGCCGACCCTCTTCAATGCCAAGTAGACTTCCCCCTTTGAGATCTCACCTTCATAGCCAGCTGCTTCAGTCGAAGAAAGTTGAGGTAAGTCGGCTAAATAACTATGAAACTCTTAGCCTGATACACCAGGCTGCTTGGTAAACAGGTTATGTAAATTCTGAGAAAGACCTCCAACATAACGTCGGTCACCGATAAGATAAGCCTATCTGGAGTATCGACCAGCCGAATCTAACGATCGGAATCTCAACGTATTTCCTACTTGTGCAATTCAACGACAATATTCACGGCTTCATTAGACATCTTGTTTAACCTATGGCTAACTACCTGACTCTAGTTGCGATCACTAACCAATTGTTCTATGGCATTCCTAGCTTGGTCAATCTCTAGAGAATTCTCGCAGCCTCCGCCCAGGCAAGACTATCTCTTCAGTTCTTTCACCTTTTTAAATTATTCTAGGGCGTGTTATTTGATGAATTCAGTGGTGAAAGAACTAATCCTATCCTTAAGTCTCTCACACCATTTATTCCAAATAACCACCCCCACCACTAACTCCCGCTACACTAAAGTAGTCAGATATAGCTGGAAGTAACCCCTGTCTATTAATTACGAGCTGAACATTCAGAGTCCAGCTATTCTTGGTATATAATCCGGACACAAATATGTTTGTAGTCCGTATAGCCTAACCAGTGGAAGGAGGGACAATGTAGCAGATCTAGATCGATTCTTCTCACTAACATTCTATCCAGGTAGAACCACCTGGTTACACGACTACTTAAAACTTCACATCAACATATCCTGTTTCGAGTGATCGATCTGGTATCTAGCAAGAAGAACAACTTCGCCGATCAACCAGGCTGCGCTCACTCAACCACCCGATAGTACCTCGGCCCTATCTAACTTGGAGTAGAGGGCTAAGTCTAGGCGCACCGGACCCATTAGGAACGGCACCAAGTGATGGAAGAACAAACAACTCTCCATTTTGTCGTTGGGCACATAAACCGTAACAAAATACTTTTTACGGCAATATCGACCGCGAGCAATTGCCCCCACTATGCATAGGCATGGACGAGGCCCACCCTCGCGCCTTAATGAGCAAGTAACCACCTCTGTCATGCACGAGCATCGATGTCGTAAACAAAGTGTGTCTCCTCTATCGTGTTCACATCTAAACCGACAAAAAGGATGTCACAAAGTAAGTCTTGCCAGATCATTCTAGCCCCTCGAATTCTAGCATGCCAGCTTGATAGTCATTCTTCAGAGAATCCTAGATACAGACTGGCTGGAAATATGCGAATTCAGCATTCCGGCGCATTCTCCTAGGCTCCTAAAACCTACGTCGAGTGAAATCTGTCCGTCTAGGGCAATCTCGCCAAAGTTCGGAGGGGATGTTAGTTTAAGATTCCTATATAGTACGGAGTGGATAAACACCAGGACCCTTCTATAACATAGTTCGGATATTTTTTTAGCACAGGTGACTGAACTTGAGCACTCTAAGCTTAGGGAAAGAACCATTGGCATCAGATAGAAAAGCCTTAAATTTTAGTCTGCCGCCAGATTTACTCATGAGTATCATGACACGAGGAGCTTCAAGAAAATTCCTGTGGTCCTTCGCCGATATCCCGTCGACAGAGGCCAGTTTGAACAACGGCCTCAAGTGTGCCCATCTTAGTGAAGAAAGGTCTCTCTCGAGGGCCTGGCGATCAACATAGCACATAGTTTTCCCTTTGGGGAAGCACTTCTTTTCTGGGATATGTGAGAGGAAAGAGATTGTGGAGCCTTGGCGATAGATGATGGGGGACTCCTTCCCTTACCTTTATCGGATGTGTTTTTTCTGCTTGGCAAAGGAAGGGGCTGATTGGAACTTTTTCCCTTTTTTGTATGTCTTCTCTGATTCATCTTCTTCATCCTTACTCCCACTTTTAAAAGAGCAGGACCGAGGTCGAGGCATTCCCTTCACCTCTATGTAGAGGTCAAACCGTGATAACTTTTCCGATTGTTGCTGCTGATGTTACTGTTTTGGCGCGCCCTGTTGAAGCTGTTCTTTTTGCTGCTGTTGTTGTTACTTTCGTTGCTGTTTCTTTTACTGTTCTTATTGTTACTGTTGCTGCTGTTTCATTGCTGCTGTTGCTACTGTCATCGCTGGTGCTACTGTTTGTGGTTCTTGGACTTTGTGACATCCTGCTGGGGGAGGAGAGGTTGAAGCCTTTTGTCCCATCCTCACCACCTCTTTCCATCCGCTGACTCCATCGAGGGCCTGGCCGAACTTCCTTTCAGTCGGGTGGAAAGTTGAGTCTGTTTTCCGGTGACAGATCCCCCGTTGACCCACAGGAACAACAGTGTGGTCGACGACCCTCTGCGATAACAAAGTCCCGACTATTTAAAGTTTGTAGAGTGTGCGATAAGACATCTCTCACAAGACCCATGTGACATTTTAGAACCACTTCAATATTTTGCATTTTTCGAATGGAAATCATACTTAATATTCTTAGCACTCTCAGTGTGTTTATAAACCAAGACTTGCCGTGGATAATTTTATCGAAGCTTTATTGTATCTGCAGAAATAAGGGAAATTTCCAGATATTCGACTGATTATAAGAATCAATTATATCTGCTTACGCACATACTCATTTAATAATTTTAAAGGTTGCGTATAACATTTTTCGATTAAAACATGACTAAAAACAAGAATTAACCAATTACCGGAACTACCTGCCGACATTGTTCATGAGCATGACGGAATTATGTCGGCCAAATAGTCATATCTGTCTTGATGAACCACATCGATTATTAAGAAAAAGTCCATGGTGAGATAGTCAATATGACTTTATATCTGTTAAATTGTTGTTAGAAAATTACTTTTATGGATGCAAAGTAAATTACAACCAGAGTGGAATCTGAAAAGGCGAAAAATATTATAAGGTCAAAATAATGTAGAATTTTAGTAATTGTATGTGCTTGAATATTATTGACATCCGTCGGTTTCGAGAGCACATGCACAGGATATTTCTTGAAAGATAATTAGTTTTCCATGTCTTCCTTCTTCATCACACTTACGTTGTCCAGGGGAATGATAAAGGTGAATACAGCCTGAGAGATCCGTCATTGCTGGAGATACCAGAACGAAACATGACATGACTTAGGAAGTCCGATTCCTGGTTTGAATTTAAAGTTATCCTTCTCTTAGTCTGATTGTCAATCATGGTTACAGAATCAAATTGTCTTTCTATTTATCCAAAGTTGGATGTTTGGAATTCAAGGTTCTTCGATGTTAGTTATCAAAATTTTCAATGAAAAACATCCTAAATGTTGATTAGAAATAAACAATAATTCTGTAAGTACCTGAGAATATTCTAGTAATGTGTAATTTTTCTAATATCACTATCTTGTGATGAACATTGTATGTCTCCGTCTAACATACTACCTTGAGTTTTAAAAAAAAAGTAAATAGCAACATTGTCAATTTAAAAAATGCAAAAAGTTCATATATAAACAATAAGAAAATACACAAAATAATTTCCTTAAAATATAGAACAGCATCATATATTATGAGTGCTAGAATACAAAATTCAATTACTTAAAGTTCTAAATCGCACTCGCATGATAAGTTAATTTTATGAAATGACCCCTTTGCCAAAGCTTGCTATAGACACATTCCGTATGATAGGAAACCATTGAAAGCATATTGAGATATATTCTTTCATAACCACATGAACTTCACTTCTTACCTTTTCTTACGCTCATACAACGACATACAGTAAGCCTCTACATTGAGTGGTTGCTGAGCCTTTTATTGAGCGAACATTGCTATAAAAAGAAAGAAAACATTATCCACCATTTGACGCGAACAATCTCTGTCAATTGAGCATTTACACATTAATAAGTAAAACAATTCTAAATCATATACGTCAAGCATAATTCCGTAACGAAACATACACTAGGCAATTAATATGCTTTTGTTTTTCGATCGTTTGAAGAAATATAGTCCGGTCGATATTTTATCCCTCTATAGGAACGTACTTTCCGCTTCTTAATGTTAACATTTTTGCTTTCTGTGCGTTGTGTTTGCGAAACCATGAAAAACATGTTCACTCTGATTACATTGTTGTATTCTCAATAGAAATATAAAAAGCATTGTTGGTATCTTTCACAGTGCTTGCAACAAAGCTTGGAACCTATCTAAACGTGTATAGTTATATTAATTCCATTAATTAGATGATTTTTTAAAACTTTTTTAGTTGCTAGTTACTCGTTGTTCTTCTGATCGCTTCTTACCGAACATCATTACAGGGACAACAGTTCTGATGTGCTGATTCTACTTTGAGAGACGCTTCTCCTATAATGCCGTTCTTAATTTGTGTGCTTTACAGTTTTAATATTATTGCTTTGTTTTTCCATTTTATCTTGTTCGGTCACTTTCGTATATACCTATTTAATTGACTGATTGATTCGTTTAGAATGGTTTATCAGCATTTGTCAGGTTATTTAAAGTCAGAAAATATCTTTGATCGTACTATTTTAAAGATAATAATGATTTAACGGTACACGTCTTACTAAGTAAACCATAGCTAGTGGAGGAGAATATGTACATTCATGCCTTTCTCAAAAGTATTTTCGCGTAAGCTAATATAACAAAGCCAGCTGGAAATGGAACTCGGTTCTCTGATTAATAATTCCAAAGCAGCTTTCGTACACCCGCAGATGCAAGTTTACACAACCTGGTATTTCCAAACGGTCACTCATGTAGGTACCGACCTGGCTCGACGTAGCTTAACTTCGGTCATCTTACGGGAAAGGGTGTTTCAATGTGGTATGGCCGTAATCCCTGATGCATCTTTATTTTACAATATTTTATTTTAACTTTCATTTCTATCGCCAACATGTATTCATACAATTCAAATTCAGGTTTTTCTTTCAAATTTACTGTTAATCATTCATGAGAGTTTTCTCTTTCATTTTATGTCCGAGTGACTATTGTTCCATCTTACCTAATTTATAGACATCCTCTATATAACGTTTCTACATAGTTCCATCCTATTCAGCTGATCACATACAGGTTTCTTCCTGTGGTTATAACATATTTGTTTTTTGTTTTTTGTTTCATTAATCTCTTTTGACATTGAAATCCTATCCGTAAA
>OZ038478.1:109551446-109558946 GCA_964036315.1 Acanthosepion esculentum
ATACGGAACCGTAATATAGCCTGACGTGCCTTTTTAATGATTCGGCCACAGAGGATCGTTCGTGTTTATTTTATTTTTATTATTTTACTATACTGTTTTATTTGTGTTGGATATTATTAATATTAGTATTAGTAGTAATAGTAGTTCGAAATTATTATGTGATGATGATTGCTGTCTACAATGACGTTATTATACATGACGTTACAGGACAGTTTACTGTAATTCTTTACTTCCTATCACATTCCTCATTCCCTTACACGGTATATTGTTCAGCTCTTTAAGGGATTTTTAAGTCATTCTATTTATTTTTGGTATTCTCTCATTTTTTTATTTCTTCCTGCTTTCCTTTCTTTTCTTTCACACTATATCAGAAATAATGTTAGTGAAGTATGATTTCCTTTGAAAGGGAAAGGTAGTTTCGATTAGATTGGCGTTTTTCGTGACCGCGTAGTTAATCATAACGGATTAAGGGGTGGCCTCCCCTAGAATGAAGATATAGCTTCGATTCCTAAAATAACATTGGAAGCAATAAAAATGTGTTATTAAAAGTAAATCCATTCATTTTTCATATATATATATGTGTGTGTGTGTGTGTGTGTGTGCGTGCGCGTGTGTGTGTGTTTATTCTAATTTAATTCTTATTTTTGCAATAAATTCATTTTTTACCAATTTATTTTTTCTCATGAAGAAATGGATTAACAGTAGGTTGTAAACTTTGATATATTACTAAGTCATTAAACAGCAAGATGAATCGATTCTTGTTTAAATGTAACCACAATGTTCTAAGCAATATCACTTATCTTCAGTATCAAACATCGACGTTGTTACTAACACGGCTCCCTTTATTTCTCTCTCAGCATCAAATGGTCCGACTGATAATTCAATAAACTTCAACCTTAAACGTGTCAGGAGATCATGTCCGACTCGCTTCTCGCACAAATAGCATAGCCCGAGGAGCAATACGCAAAGATAAAGAATTGCTAATGCCCGATGTATAGTCTAACCCATCCTCTTTTTTGTCCTCATTAGCCATCCGGGCAAGCCGAATTATCGATCCGACTAATCCTTGATGTTTTCAAGATAAATGTCTGATTGATATATTTCGAAAGCGCAACCAAGTTAAGAAAAATGAAAGGCATTATGCCGAGTAAAGCAAGAGAAATACGAATAAAGGGTAACGGAATTAAAGGAATGAAAAGGTAGATTAATGGAAATAGAAAATAGAATGGAAATTGTATCTAGGTTTATTATAACATTAGTTCGCCTTGTTACATTTTTTGCTTTTATCTTTTCATTTGAATTGCCTTATTCACTGAATCTTTGATAACGTCAATATGATTAGTGCCTTTGAATAAGCTGGTTCGAAATCTCGGCGTGGCAGAATGGTTAGTGAATCTAGACTGATTGATCATTGTTACCGATTACTGAATACGTTTCTCACTGGTTGCGCCATAATTCGTGTCTTGTGTCAAATCTATAAAGAGTCGCTAACAAAATAAACTGAGTTGGCCTTTCGGAAAGTGAAAACTTATATGTATCACGATGAGTGCTGGCTTATCTATCAACATAAATGTCTAGTATTATAGAATGTACAAAAATAATCATTTTTTCTACAGTTTTTATCACAATAATATCGCATATTTTTTAAGGCTTTTCGGCTATGGTATATTTTACATAAAAATGAAAACCACAGACAAATAAAATTGTAGAAATAATTTCCCATTATTAAAAATAATATCTATTTAAAGTACAAAATTAGAGAAAAATGAAAATTGAAATTATCAGCATTATTTGTTTTATAACATTTTTTATGTAATTTGAATTTTCTAAATTTTTCTCTAATTTTGGTCACAAGACATTAAAAAATTACATCTTTCAGGGCTTAGTGAATCTGCCACTCACAGGGCTGTGTGAATGCAAAATAGGCATAACAAAACAGCAAGTTAGTGTAAATAAAAAGCTGTACAATACATTGATAGCAAAGTCCTGAAGAAATACGGCAAATAAGGAAGAGTAATTATTTAATATTGATACAGAACATGAATAAAACGTGTAAGAGAAAATTATTTATTTGTTCCATTTTTCAGACAAAATATATTTCTATTTTCCCTTTTTTCTCTGCCCTAAAACAACCATTGTTTTCGTTTGCTTACTCAAAGATTGTCGCTGATGATCTGTCAAATATCTTCAACATGTTCGCAATATTTTTCCGGGTCAGGCACAACCTTGATTTTTCAGATTCACAAAATTGTTTTACTGTTTGTAAAGTATGAAAAGCATTCTCATCTTGCACAAGTGTATTTTTTAATCATATTCACCCCAAGCAAGGCAGAAAGGCCAAAAAGATAAAGGGCTTACAGAGTGTCGGAGAATTAGAAAAGAGAAACATTAATAAAAAGACAATTAGGAAGATAGACAGCGATTGACTTTTCATTTAGAAGTGATGTGCTTAGATGTCCTGATTGGCAAGGTCGAATTTACTGCTTATAAACTTCAATCTTCCATGCATTTTTCACGTACATTCATAACTGCTTATGGCGTATCAAATGACGTCACACATTATGAAATGGACAAAGTCCGACAATTATTTAAAGACATTTTTATGTTTAAGATTCTTTTTCATAGATACAAGTATTTAAGTAAATGTTCAGTTTTATAATAAACAGTATTAAATAACATTTACCGGCCTGAATGTCCGAGAAATTTTCATCGAAAATATTCGTCCGCCGACATGATTCGAACCTGTATCCTATACGGAACCGTCATATAGCCTGACGTGACTTTTTAACAGTAAATTGCAGTAAATTCGACCATGCCAACCGAACGATCATTTGTGGCCGAATCGGTTAAAATAAAATAAACAATGAATAAAATAAAATAAATAAATAGAACTAATAAATTTATATAATTATAAAGAAGAAACTTAGAATATAAACATAGATAAGGACAACAGTAATAAAGACAATGCTATTGATAATAGTACATTATAAAAATATAAATTATTGAATAGAAAATTGAAAAGTGATTGATATGGATTGATTCCATTTAAAACAAACATAAAATAAAATAAAAAAAACTTTCCCTTTGAAGAGATGAATATAAAACTATTCATGAAATAAATTATAATCGAGATGGATTTTTAAGGTTTTTCTTGATTTATCATTATATATTAAGAATGGTCTAAGATCACTCTCCAATTCTGTTATAACTTATTTTTTGGCGGTGAACATGAGAAAGCTATCAAAGAGGATAAATATCGACACGTTCGTTAAAAATAAAAGTATATAAATTTTTCTTAGTCACACACTTTTAATTCTGGGATGATGTTTAATAGATTCTGGTCTATCTCATTTACCAGGAGCTATTGATACTATGTAAAAGCAGAAGAATCTTGAAAATAGATTGCACTGTTATATGTACATTATTTCAGTAACTGTAATTGTGTTAGGCCATATCAGCGAAATACTTTGTCCTTCAGTTCATACCAAAAAGTCTCTCGTAATTTATATCAACAGGCCGTTATTAAGGGTTTAATAAATAAATAAAAATATGTGATTATTTGAAAATATTCTCATTCTACGTATGGCGATATTTATCATGGGTAGCCTGGTTTTAAAATTATGGTTTGGGAATAAGTTTAAACGTTAATAATCAAATTATGTCGTTCCACTGACTCTGTTACCTCAGCAATCGTTTTACTGAACCAAATAAATAACATTTTTGTGAAATCATTATCTAGAATTGTTGTTATTTTGTGAATATCTACGTTTGTAAATCAATAAATTGTAATACAATAATCATTGCACAATAGGAATCAATGACTCACCAGATGGGATATTTATACTTTTTCTTCAATAAAGTTATAGATTCTGTACAGTGGGAATAGATGAGGAAATAGAATATAACGATGTAGAATATATATAAAGACAATTCGTTTAATATATTCAAATAAAATTACGGAACGAGATAGAGCAATATAGGTTGAAAGTTTCAATACACATATATAAAAATCAAAAAGTCTACTTAATAACACTTGGTGAATGGCAATATCTACAATAACGGTACAATTCCAACCACTTAGTACGTGGCGTATATTATTCAACGTGGCAACGGATAACCAAATATGCCAGGAATTGGCATCAAATTATTGAGTTAATCTTTGGGTAGAATCATTCTTTAATAGAATGTGTGCATTAAGTGTTAAGCAATAAAAGTCATTTAATATCCTCAATAAAGTTTTAGAATTCAATCCAATTGCTGATCGTTTAATTTGTGATAGTTTAATTTTCGTATAGGATTAATGTAACAATAGAAATTTAAACTTCTATTAAAACAATTATTTATATTGAATCATAAAAGGGCAATAAACTTGTAAATAATCTTTGGTATGTTCGAACATAAAATGATGTAAATAAGCCAATCCCAATGAAAGTAGTTCATAGTGTTGCAATAGAAATCGTCTCCTCATGGAGCGTGTCAGATTCACCTATGCAATCATTATATATCACCGATAAACATAGTAAATTGTAAGCAATACATATTTCATACAGTTTTGTGCAAAAGTAACACAATTCGTAACATAATATTAAAAACAATGTCTGTTTTTTACGGATAATCAACAAATCTTAATTAAACTATATATTCATTAAGAAAAACCTTTATTAAATGAATTAAAACGTAAAAATATTTTCATCGAGCTACAATAAAAATATTAATTAAAAGATAAAAATTAAGATGTGCAAAAGCACGTGAACCATTACATATACATTCTGTGTTTTGTTTTACAAGGTTGTCATTGCAAATATTTGTTGCGTACATGTAAAAATGACACATGTTCATTGATCTGGTAAGATGTGTATACTGAATTAAAACAATATAACTCATAATGTATGCAAATGTGTGCAGTCAGAGACTAAACTAATATATATATATATATATATATATGCAAAGAAGGAAATAACTTGCTGAGGCCTTGAAAATTGCATAGTTGTAGTCTATAATTATGATGGCTACAAAAATCGATCAAAACGATTTGGAGTGTACTTCTCCACCGTGCAACAATTTATTTATAAATGTAAGGCCTTTGGTATGATGTCATCACAATCAAGAATTGGTCGTTCGCAAAAAATAACAGCAAGAGCAAGTAGGTATCTAGTTCGATGAGCCTGGGCAAATCCAACTGTGACCTTTGCGTTTCAATGTCCAATGGCGGAATCAATGTGTATACATCTTCAGTGCGACGAAATTTGAACAATGCCGATCTTTATGTCAGAATGGATAGAAATAGTATAAACATGTTCGCCTCAACTATGCCAAAACTCATAAAAATAAGCTAGAAAAATTCTGGCAAAATGTTTTATGGTGAGATAAGACCAAATAGAGTTATTTTGTCGAACTCCGAATAAGGCATTTGCAAAGAAGAATTTCATAGCAACCATTAAACATAGCATTATATATTGTGGATGCTTTGTGCAGCTGGTACAATGAACCCTGTAAGATAGCAAGCCATTGTGAAGGAAAGTGTCTTGTCCTCAGTTCAAGACTTGGGTTTAGGTTGGGGATGAAACATCTATCAGCAGAATTATCTGAAGGACCAAAGCAAATCCGCAAATGAATGGGTTCGTAAAAAGATATTTCAAGTCTTAGAACGGTTGTTTCAACGTCCTGATCTAAATCCAATTGAAAATCTGTGATTCAATGAAAGAAGGCAGTGCATGCAAGAAACCCTGGTTATATCGATTGTGATAGATTACCAAAGCAATTGTGATAGCTTGCCTGATAAAATTTATGAAGGTTCTTAAAATTTCAAATTTCAAAAGACCAATAACATTTAGGCATTTTGGATCTTGTCTATAAATACTTGTTACACAATGTACGAGAAATCTTATTAAATAAAAATTGCGCTCTGTGGCAAGAATAAAACATGGATCCATCAGTGCAGAATAAGCGACCGTATAGTCCAGCACGCATTGCCGATTTGGCCTCGCAGAGAAGCCTTCAGTCGAAGCCAAATTTCGTGCTTTCAAACAATATTTATCCTGTCATATATCTCTCCAAGTGTTGTACATTTTCGTAACCAATCGGAATCAAAGAGAATTTCAAAATGGATATTCTATTTATCCTACAGATTTGTATCACTTTAAAATGATTTTTAGTGGATGCACGTCTTTGTGTAGGCAAGATCCAGCAGAAACCGAAGCTGCGATCCTCTACTCTGAAGGATAAATATACTGTTTAATAAATAAACAAAGCGCCTACTCAAATACGAGTATACACTAAGAATAACGTTTAAGTAATAATATCTGTCGGATGAATAACTGAAAAATCCATTACATATTTATCAAACACATCCACACACACACAAGTATATATATATATATATATATATATATATATATATATATATATATATATATATATATATACATATATATATATATATATATATATATATATATATATATATATATATATGCATATGCATAATCAGTTTTCCTGTGCAAATTACTATTGACACTGAAATCCGTGAAAAAATGATTATGTATTATGTTATTTTTCACACTTGTAAATATTCATATATATATATATATGTATGTATGTATATATATATATATATATATATATATATATATATATATGTGTGTGTGTGTGTGTGTGTAAATATATATGTAGGTATATGTTGTTCATTAAGTTCAGAGTTACGTCGAGGAAGTTTACCCTTTTCAATTTAGTATTATTTAGTAAATGAACAACATATATATTACCTTACAGAAAACCTAACGCTAACCCCTTGTATGTACAACCTAAGTCAAACCACCCTCTATCTACAATTAAGCATATACCCTCATCAATAGAGAAAAGAATCAGCATGAACTCCGCTAATGAAGAAATATTCCAACAACACAGTAATTTTATAACACAGTTCTAAAAATTATCGGATACAAAACCGCTAACATCAATTATATAAACAATAATACTAACTAGAAGAAAAACAGGAAAATAAAAATCATTTGGCATACCTCTCCGTTCAACCAAATGGTTAGTATTAAGCTAGGACATAAATTGCTTTATTGACTAGCTTTAATTGAAGAACACTTCCCAACTAATAGCAGACTTAGCAAGATCTTTAATAAATATCGTGAAATTAAATTACAGTGGCACTGAAAATCAAGAAAGAATCATAATAAACCTAATAATAAAATCCGGGAAAACATGCGTGCCAAATAAAAACCCTAAACTAAAATTAGACAAAAATAATGAAAAATTATGTGATTTAGAAACCCTGAAGGCTGCCCGCAGGAAAATAAATGCCACATAAAATCTGTGGTATACCAATGCACCATCTCATAAATTGAGAGTCCTAACACTGAAATGATATTTATAGGTTACACGAAAAATGAATTTAAAATTAGATGGAGACAAAACATATGCTCCTCCAATAATATTAGAAATAGAAATCAGACATCCCTATACAATTATTTTTGGCATTTAAAAGAAATG
>OZ038478.1:109563946-109576446 GCA_964036315.1 Acanthosepion esculentum
AAACAAAATAAAACTGATAAATGAAAGTAAGATTTAACGGATGGTAATGTAGAGAAAGTGAAAATACTAAATAATTATATAAGAAGGAATAGAATAAGAGAATAATTGCCCAACAACCATAGGTTTTCTTAGAGGGAAAACAAATGGAGTGATTAAAATGGAAGAAATGCTTAAGAAAAACATCAATAACATCAAAAGATGAAAATGAAAGGGACGTGCAGTAGAAAAAATAATGGAGACGATAAATAATTATAAGAAGGAAAGATACGCAGAAAACAAGAATGAATAGGAGACAAATAAGAACAGAAAACAGAAAGACATTCATAAAAGCAACAGGAGTTGAAATACAGACCGGAAAATTAGGAAGAATTAATACGTTTTCATCGCGTAAAATTTGTATTTTGCTATTATTCCTCATCGCTTTTGTGTCAATTACATTAACACGCGGGATTAATTGATTCGCTACATTCTTCTGTCTCTCTTGTTTTCTTTATATCCTGTGGGTACCTAATACTCGAAATCAGCTTTCCTCATTACATGTTTTAGGAAATGTATTGATCTCATTCTTATTCTACGTACGTGTTTTTGTTTCCAGGTTTCCTAAAACTTCCTCTTTACTCGAATGTTCATTCCATAGGATTCTCAGCATTCTTCTGTAGTACAACATTTCTGATGTCTCAAAGCTCTTCCTCACCCCTGAAAAGATTGACCATCATACACTGACATTTTTCAGACAACCATACATTCTATATAATTAAAATTGATCTTTAGACATATCTTCACAGTTACCTGTCTTACATAGTGTTGGAGTTCCAGTCGTTACTTTACTGTGATTTTGTTGTTAAAAATGTGGCCTTCAATAATGAACCGTGTTAGGACTTCGGAATCTGTTAGGATCGCCTAAAAAAATCTAACTCTATTCCGACATGAATAAATGATTATGAGCACGTCAGGTCAAATGAGGGTTACAGGTTCGATTCCTGTCGGAGGTTACATATTTTCTACAAAATTTCAGGATGGTAAATTTAATTAACACTGTTTAATTAAAACAAAGCATTATCTTAAATAATTTGTATCTAGAATGATAACGTATAAACAGAAAATATTTAAATAACTAACGAACTTTATCCATTTTATGATATATATATATATATATATATATATATATATATATATATATATATATATATATATATATATATATATATATATATATATATATATATATATAAAATGTTGTATATTTAGGCAACAGTCCTTCGTTTATGCATGTTTCATTAAAAACGACAGAAAAGGTACTACGGTTAAGCTTTTTATTTAATTTTTCTTGTGATCGAACAAGAGCTTTCTTTTCTGGACAAAGGGAGTGTAAGAACTGTCCAAATGTTTTATATTCCAAGCGCTTTTGGCTATACCTTTAGCCATTATCAAGGATGATTCGATTTTTCAGCTTAATTGAGTGTGTGCGTTATGTGTATGTCTTAGTGTGTGGTAGGGATGTTTTTAATTTCCGAATACGGTTAGCACATTGTGGCTTTGTTCGTAGTTAATATTGTTAAGAGTTGGCTTTTTCTTTTTTTTTATTAAAGCTTCCACTTTTTTTAATCTTTATTTACTGGTGGATGCTGTTAATATATTTGTGTTTTCTACTAGTATGTTTCTAATGTAGTCTGGTGAATTTGTGTGTGTTTAAATGGGTTCTAATTGAGCTGTGATCAGATAGGTGTAACGTAAGACGTCTGGATAAGCATGTAGTTGTGTGATCGATGTAATTATGAGTTCGGTTTGATCAGGAACACATTTCCTTAAAGGGCATTTGAACTCATAGATAATGTTCGTTCTTTGTAATTTTGACGTAGCCGGTTTGTTGTTATTTTTTAGGATAAGGTTAGCTGTCTTAATTTTTTTATAATAGATAATTAATTTGATTATTTTATTCGGGTCAAAAAAGCACTATGATATAAATCACTCCGCAAGAAGTTTGTAAACGGCAGGCCGTACTGCTTGGAATCCGGGCCAGAATGACCAATATGGATATTTCAAATTTTGTGGACGAATTCGGGGACAGTGCAGAGGATTCAGAAAGAGATGGATGAATCTAATGGTGATTACAAAGTTACGGCAGCTCGCAAAACTCACTCTGATCGTTCTGATAAAAAAGATCTCCCGAATTTCTACTTGAGGACTACATCAAGTTCATTGAGGAATTAGTGCTGCCCTAGCTCATGAAGTTGGCTGCTGGAAGACCTTATATTTGCCACTAGGAATCTGCTCTATGCCACACAAACAGCAGAACATAGTCATGGCTGTCAGACAATTTCTACGACCACATCACACTTTACAGATCACTTCACACCTCACACCTTTGATATGCGGGACGCGGTTGAGTGACGGACCAACAAATCTCCTTGTGACAGGATGTAAAGATAAACTGGAGGCAAGGATTCAACAACTTAGAGTGGCAGGAGATTCCGAAATCGTTTGGAGGAAGTGGTGGAAGCCAATGGTCACTTCATTGAATTAATTAACTTTTTAGTATTTCAAAATATGTTTGTGGAATTTTAGTAAATGCACCTGTTAAAAAGAGATGTAAGTGTTATTTTCATTTCGGCGCAATGTAGGCGAAAATTTATTCATCGCACACCGTACGTATATATATATATATATATATATATATATATATATATATATATATATATATATATATATATATATATATATATATATATATTGCTCTGTAAAGAATTATAGCTGAAACATGTATCTGAATCTCCCTCTTTCTATTCGAGGTAATCCGCTTGCACTCCTCGATGTTTTTCAAACTCCACAAAGTCTTATCTTTACCAGCTTGCATCATTTGTATACCGCGATAAAAAAAAAACATTCAAACACGTTGATCTACTTGTCATTTAAATACCCGTCGTTAGGCGATTTATCTTGATGAAAAAAATATTTAGATCATTACATTAAAATCATATCAGATTTATGCTAACAGGAAAAAAAAATGAATGAATAATATTAATCCAAAATTTAAAACATATACCACTACCACTGATTAAGAGACGATGTGAAAGAACAATAATGATCGTGTTTTATGTTGGAGACTTTTATAAGCGTAGCTTAGGTATGGCATAAAGCCAGAAGTATGAGACACCCAGTGTGGATCGAATTCATTATTCAGTCGTGATTGAACTTGCGAGACATGCTTTTCAACCATTGCTCCTGAGTGTAGCTTAAATGTTGCAAAAGGGTGAAATTGTGGATGAGCCCGTGAGGATCGAAATCACTACTCAGTCGTAGTTGATATAACGAGACAATCTTGCTAAATATTACATCACGTCGAAGTGTCTAAGATGATATTTTATGTATGCTTTCCAAATTCCAGTTTAGAAGCACCACTGAAAAAGGGGTTTGGCATGTTACAGACCTATTAGTTATTATCAGAAAGGGCCATTTGAAATTTCTAGGACACATAGCGTGCAGAAAGGAGTTGTAAAACTGTCACATGACATCTAAAAGAAAAAAAGATAGATGAAAGCTGAACAGGGATAAGAAGAGATAGTAAAAAGTGAAACTTTACAGATCGCTACAAAAGTGAGGAGAGTGTGACAAACCTCGACCTCCCACTTCCTAAACAGATACGGCAAATAGCTGAAGAGTAAATTAGTCTTCATATTCTGCGATTCATTTTTCTGCTTTTTATCTCCTGCTAATCTCATCTCCATAGAAGATGGTCCATATAAGACACAGATAAGTTGTTTGAATGCTATGGTCCTTAATGACCGGCATGAAATGTTTAATAATGCAATTGATGAAGAAAAGAATTGATGTATCTGAAGGCTTGATGACGGTGATGCAGAACCAGTTCGCAATTTGTGTGTTTGTTTGTGCCTGGAGTATAATTTAATGAATACGATGTAATACTCAGGAATAACATATTACATAATAATTTACTCGAGTGAACGTGTTTGTGAAGAAATTGAATAAAACGCGTAGTTTTCTATAAATAACACTTTCTTCTCTAAGTTATTTCAATCAACATCTTTCTCGCTAGCTTCTCGTCTCTCACGCTCATATAACACTTGTAATATCAGGATTGCACTTTCGTTTTTACCTAGGTTCGAATATCGTTCATTGACGAAATTCGAAAATTAAAGGCTACTGAGAAATCGAAATTTAGAGTCTACTGAAAAATAGAGAAGGAAAAGCATACTTTACAAAAACGCAGAAGAAAAATATTTTTTTTATTTTTAAGGATAAGTTCTTATAGAATAAAAAGATCTAGTGAAAAACCTTCTTGAACTTTATTTCTTGTTTCTATATTTTAAAATTTTGGGTTTCCATACTGTTTTTTGAACAACGCTCATATAAATGTGTGCATATATATATATATATATATATATATATATATATATATATATATATATATATATATATATATATATGTACCGGGTGTGACTACCAAAATAGTCTAATTCATATAAAAGCAAAATTCGCCATTTGTTAGTTAAAGATTTGTACCGTTGTATCTTCGGAACGATCGAAGATATCTTACTGGAATTCGGCGAGGTTTATATAACATTATTGGATACTATTATATATATATATATATATATATATATATATATATATATATATATATTATGAAATGGACAAAGTCTGACAATTATTTTAAGACAATTTTTATGTTTATACATTGTTTTTATAAATACAAATATTTAAGTAAATGTTCTGGTTATAATAAACAGTATTAAACAACATTTACCGGCCTGGAATCGAAACTGTATCCTATACGGAAACTTTATATAGCCTGACGTGCATTTAACCGATTTGGGCACAGAGTTAGCAAGGTCGTTTAAACTACAATCTTCCATGATTCTCTCACGTACATTCATATCTGCTCATGGAGTATCCAAATGTAAACAAATGACGTCACACATTATGGAATGATCAAAGTCTTACAATTATTTTAAGACATTTTTTATGATTATCTTTAAAAACAAACGTATAAACATAAAACATACTGTCTTAAAATAATTGTCGGACTTTGTCCATTTCATAATATATATACATACGTACATACATATATATATATATATATATATATATATATATATATATATATATATATATATATATATATACACACACATATATATATATATATATATATATATATATATATATATATATATATATATATATATATATATAATAGAGTCCAAAGGGTTTTATAATGATCCTTGAGACAAAAGGTCTAATCCGAAAAATTGTTAAACAGAAAGTCAATTATTTTAGTGGAATTTTTATATTAAAAATTTTGAGGAATTTTAGTGTTACACCCTGTATGCATACCAATATATATATATATATATATATATATATATATATATATATATATATATATATATATAGTACAGGTAATAAATCCGTTGGTATGTAATCTAAGTAGATCCTAATAATATCAAATTTTAAATCTGATGCACAAAAAGAGCTCAATATATTTATTATAGCATACCATATAAATTACACAACACTTTCCAATATCACCTCATATAGGGGGATAGATCTATTTCATCCAACGAGAATATGTTAGTCTTATTCAACCGAGATATATATGTACTGAAGTATATGTATTATGCATTGAAATTATCTTTCTTAATATTGTTACGTGTATTATCAAATAATTCTTATTGGACTTGACTTCTTAATCAGCTTTAATTGCATTAAAACTTGTGTGACACGTAAACTCATCTCTATACAACTATTTGTGCTTCAAGTTATACAAAACTATCGATTATAAATAATTTTTAGGGTCCACGATAGACAAGTGTTTGATTTATGACTTTCTACTGAAAATGCGTGTCCACATGAGAAAATGTTAGCTCAAATCGATGGCTGTTGAATTTTTTGCGAAACTGATATCATTCATAAATTACATTCTGGCGTGATGGCACACTCTGTTTCATATTATATGCGGATTGGAATATTGCGTGTGAATTGTCCCCATCAGATTGTGAAACGATCTAATAACAATAGGAATCTTTCACTGTTTCAAAAATATGAACGAAATCTTGTTCAAATGTATATATATATACACGTAGTTGCAAAAATATTATTTGTTCATCATTTGAATATTTCAAAAGTTTTCATTTTTCATCTTTGTGAAGGTTAATGATATATATTTATAAATCCAAGTAATGAAGAACACACAAAATATATTCAATATGCATGTGTTATATATATATATATACATATATATATATATATATATATATATATAAATAATCCACTTATCTCTATATGTATCTATAATGACGCATTTTACCACAATTATAAGTTGATGTATAATACGAAATTAACAATGCATATATTTTAATTTACATGATATATGGAGAAATATTGAATGGTTTAAAAGTCTCTAACATTAAACTAGCAGTTGTAGTTGGTGAAACAAAATAGTTTTTCTCTATTTATTTTTAATATAGCTCCCCCCCGCACTTGGTATCAATGCACTTGGTCCAACAATTGCAATCCCATCACGGAAAATGTTGGCGTCCTAGTCCCCCCAAACCTCCTCCACAGCCCATATGATCTCGTCATTGTTTCAAAGATGACGACATTGGGGGTGGGATTTGAGTTTACGAAATAGGAATTCAAGTAGATTCTCGTGAGTACCGGGGATAGAATAACAATTCGCTGATTTAACCTGTAGCAAGTGCACACCTGCACTATGTATTCTTCTGCGTTTTAACCTTATTGCTTTCTTCATTTGCATAGTACTGTTCATGGGTAGATTCTTCCCTTTTTCCAGTCTATCATGATTAATGCTTCAGAATCCCCGAAAGTAGAAGCCATCACTTTACCATTTCTGCTGCTTGCTTGAACTTCTTCAGTGGTAAAAATCCAGAATGTTTCCAAAGTTTGCTTTGAATCAAGTCTCATCTTGAGTTACTAATCTTTGCTGAAAATTCTCACAGTCTACCTGAAAGCGGGTCAACTTTGTTCTGTAAATCTCAACACTATTCACCTTCATCTCTGGTGTCTGCATTATTGCGACACATCTTGCAGGCAGCTTTCTCATCACCAAAATCTTAATTGAAACAGTATGGTCCGAAAGAGAACTAAAGCCTATGGACGTGACTCTCTGCTGGCCAGTAAGACTTTTTTCATCCAAAAACATACGGTTAATGGAATCAGTTTGTTCATCAGTGTTTGAGGTTTTGTACAGCCTGACCGATTGTTATCTTTTGTGCTGTCTCTGCCCCAATTGATTTCCGCAACCCACTTCTTCATAGCTGCATAAGAAGTAGATTCCACAAGTGTCTATTCCATGTCCTCATGGATATACTTGGGTTTTACGCCTTTCTTTTGCAGATTTTTGAATGCTCGTGCCTCCGTTTTGTCCATGTTTAGATGTGTCTCAAATCTCTTACCTATGCATGAGCCTCACTTACACAGAAATAAATAAATAAATCTGAAATAGTTTATTTAGTTTTGTAAGAAAAAGTAGTGTTGTTACAGAAAATATGTTCAAATATAGCTTTTGTTTTTGGAAGAGGCCTTGAACTTTTTGATCGACCTTCGTATATATGGAAACAAGTCATATTCTCAGACGAGTCAAGTTTTTCTCTTTTCCCAACTTCAAGGCATGTTTATGTGTGGAGGCAGCCCAAAGAAGCTTACAACCCTGACTGCCTTCTTCTAACAGTGAAGCATGGAGGTGGATCAGTGAAAGTTTGGACCACTATATGATAGAAATATCTCGGTCCAGTAGTTACACTGCGTGATAGAATCAACAGCAAAAATTACCTGAACATTTTGGGTGATCATTTTAATCCAATGGCCCAGATTTTATTCCTTGATGTTGACTGCATCTTCCAAGACGATAATGCTTCAATACATACCGCTCGAGTGGTTAAGAATTGGTATGAAGAGCATGAACATATGGAGTGGCCTCCCCAATCTCCAGATATCAATATTGTTAAACATTTGTGGTGCATTTTGGAGCGACAAATAAGGAGCCGCTATCTTCCACAGTCGTGTCTTAAAGAGCTAGAGCAGGCGTTAATGGAAGAATGCCTGAAAATTCCTCTATTCCTCTGGATGAAGTCAGGAAGCTGTATGATTCCAAGCCTAGATACATTAAAGCTGTATGTGAAGCTAAAGGAGGACCAACTCCATATTAAATAAATTTTCTTTGAATTTAACAAGTGTTTCAATTATTTTGTCCAACTCCTGTATATATATATATATATATATATATATATATATATATATATATATATACATATGCGCGTGTGTTTGTGTGTGTGTGTTTGGGGGTGTGTGTGTGTGTGTGTATGTGTGTGTGCTCTTCTGCGTCTGATTGTGGAATTGTATATATATATATATATATATATATATATATATATATATATATATATATATATATATATATATTAGTTTACGAAAAACTAGGTACTCCGCATGGGAAGACCCAATGAGTATAGAATCCAGAGAGCACAATGTAAATCAGAGCTAATAATTTAAATAAAAACAGATTACTTTAAGGTTCCATATAATAAATTATTTCACCACAGCCCATTTAAAGGACAGTTGATCATCAGATTTATTTCCAAATGCTGAAATGAAAATAAATTTACACATTTATGACGGGCACTAATAAGGAAATTAGCGAAGTCGGAGCAGTGTAGTGGGTAGAGAGACAGCATTGAGTTAGATGTAACATTTCTATTGTTTCAAATTTAAATTTTCGCTGAAATCTAGACATTGACACTTTAAATCTGTTAAATTTCGTAATTTTTTTAAATTTCTTTTGTTTAAACAAGCTGATAAAGATATCACCTTAATAATCACTTACTACTAGATGTAAACTTATATTTGAGAAAAAGTTTCTAGTGTTTTAATATAAATTCTATATTTTTTAATCGACTATTTCACATTAAATCCCCAAAATGTCCGTAATAAGGTTTTTTTTAAAAAAACTTTAACATATAATTAAATGGCTTAGACTGTTTAAACAAAAAAAAAATTACGAAATCTCAAAGTAACGAAAAAAACAACGCCTATTCCAATGGAAGTTAATGACACTTTTTTACAACTTCTTTCTCTTTTTTTCTCTCTTTTTCTTTTTTTCTCTTTTTCTTTATATGCATTTTGGTCTATCCCCCTTCCTATATCAAGATATAACTTCCGTTAACAGATTTAAAGTGTCAATGTCTAGATTTCAGCGAAAATTGAAATTTGAAACAATAGAAATGTTACATCTAACTCAATGCTGTCTCTCTACCCCCTTCACTGCTCCCACTTCGCTAATTTCCTTATTATTGCCCGTCATAAATGTGTAAATTTATTTTCATTTTTTCATTTCAGCATTTGGAAATAAATCTGGTGATCCACTGTCCTTTAAAAGGGCTGTGTTGAAATAATTTATTATATGGAACCTTAAAGTAATCTGTTTTTATTTAAAAAAAATATATATATATATAAAATGTTGTTTATGCATTTAAACATACCTATATACAAACAGTGTCGAAATATTTTTAATAGAATTCTTATATATGAATGCAAAAATATATATACGATGTCATTTGTATGGCATTTCATATATGCATATATATAGTAATTCTTCTATATGTCCTATCCTTTCAAGGTGTTGGTCATCATCGGTATCCACGACATACTATTTTTTGTAATATGAATACTCAATTTATAATTAGGCTTACTTTTGTCGTAGAAATATGTGTGAATATGTGGAGATAAGCTGATATATTGATTCAGCTCTGAAAATAGACTGACAGGAATATATTTCGACAGATTAATTGGTAACGGAAATATTATACCTTTCTCTTTAACGAAACATTTGGCGTTCATTGACCGATCAGTCAGTGCTACTTTCGGTTGCCATTTATGAATTTTTTCTCTTAAAACATTTTTTAAGGAAAATCGGTTTTTCAAGTCCAGCAGATTTTGTAGCTCTTTCAATTAATTATGTGTTTCCTTCCTAATTTGATATAATGTGGAATGTAAACATGTCGTTTATGTCATTATTTTCTCATTGATTTACATGTAATATTCATTTTAATTGTGGCTGTCTTCGTAGTCCTCGAGAGTTTTGGTTTTCGTTTTTAGTACACTAATTGTGATTTTGTAGCGGCATTCCACAATAGCGAAGGAAGGATGATCTTTGCCAATACGTTCAGTTTTCAATCGCTCAAAGCCATTTTTAACAATTGATCTTAGAAAGCGGCTGTGTTCAGGTGACGGTTTATATATATCTGAACGCGTTTGCCACCATGTGCCACATCCATATGAAATTCTCTATCTGACCAGTTTAAGAACATATCCCCATCTTTTTCTGTACCTTCTTCGTCTTCCGGTGTGTTTTAACATCTGCAAGTGTTAATTATTTTCTCAATATCTTTCATTTTCCCTGTTTCCTCCCAGTGACTCCTTTGATGATTTAAAGTAAAATTTTAAAATTTTAATTTTTATGTGCTAAGTTTATTAACAGAGGACAGAGAAATGCAAAACTGAAATCCAAAGGTGCATTAAGATAACAAATGATGCATCCAAAATCTGAGCAAATATTAAGAAATAGAAAAAAAAATCTTTGGAATCAAACAAAAACTACTGAACTGTTATGCAATATCACTTCTTCGCTATAACAGTGAAATCTGTATAATATCCTCGCAGATTAAGAAGAGTCTTGAAACAACAGGAGCGTAATTCTACAGAAGGATGCTGAGAATAATATGGACCGGAAATGTGAGAAACGTCAAAGTTTTAGATAAAATGGAAACAAAATAGACACTTATACTAAATATCATAAAAAGAAAAGGACGGAGGAAAACAACGCATATCCTATCTAGCGAACTTAACTAAGTGGATGGGACAAAATGTTTAAGAAGAGATAGCTAAAACAAAAAATTATGAAGTTCTCAAATGACAGGAAGATATGGAAAGCCATGATCGCCTATGTTCGAAAGAGACACAGCAAATAGTAGAATAAGTATATCAGGACATCCTTTCTAGTTCATCTCGCTTAAATTAATATACGTTATTTTAAAATTAATTTAATCCCAAGCTTAGAGAGAACGAAGGTAGCAATAATTTACTTTGTCATTTGGTTGCAAGGCGGGACAAAAAAGACCCCTGATAATTAATTAGACAATAAAATTTTGTTTTTGCTTTTAAAGTTTATTAAAATTATTAACCGTATTAAAATATTCTGATCGTACAGATTTTTAAATAGATTAGAAACAAGAACGTTTTTAGGGAAGGAATGTTGTATACTCCCTCTTGAAAATCAATAAAATGAATGTCAATTACAGAAATTTAGATGAATATAATAAGGGTTATCAATAAGACGAATGTATATGATTAAGTACTATGAAAACGGTGTTTCTGTTAGTATTCATTTATTGAGGATATATGAAACTTACAGGTATATTGCTAATTTAACATTTACGAGATTTGTTTAAGTAAGTTATACATACAACAATAATTTTTTATTGGTTGATTTATATTTGAGGATGTTTAAAGCCGAAAACATTTTGAATTGTTAGAATTTTTTGAGATAATAATGATTCCTTGATACGGGCCTTACTATTTAACCTACATATTGGAAGAGAAGAGGAGGGTTTATAACTTTTGCAATGAGATTTGAACGTAAGTCAATAGAACGTATACAACTGGAATTCGAATTCGGCTCTCTTTGTCATTCTGAGGTTTTATCCATTAAACCAACCGCACATACAAGCGTCCTAGCTCTCACCCATCAAAGTACTGACTATGTTCAATGTTGCTTAATGAAAATAATGAGACGATATTATATATATATGTTATATATATATATATATATATATATATATATATATATATATATATATATATATATATATATAGTTGTATATTTAGGCAGCAATCCTTCTTTTATGCAAGTTTCATTAAAAACGACAGACAAGGTACTACGGTTAAGTTTTTTATTTACTTTTTCTTATGCACGAAAAAAAGTGTTTTCTTTGCTGGACAAAGGGTGTGTAAGAACTGTCCAAATGTTTTATTTTCCGAGCGCTTTCGGTTATATCTTTAGCCATTATCAAGTATGATTTGATTTGTCTGCTTAATTGAGTGTGCGCATTATGTATATGTCTTAGTGTGTAGTATTGGTGTTTTAATTTCCAAATACGGTTAGTACGTTGTGGCTTTGTTCGTAGTTAATATTGTTGAGGGTAGGCCTTTTCTTTTTTATTATTAAAGCCTCCATTATTTTTAACCTTTTTTTACAGGGAGAAGAATTAAATATATTTGTGTTTTCTACTAGTATATTTCTAATGGAGTCTGGTAAATTTTTGTGTGTGTTTAAATGGGTTCTAATGGAGCTGTGATCGGATAGGTGTAACGTAAGGCGTCTGGATAAGCATGTGGTTGTGTAACCGATGTAATTATTTATGAGTCCGGTTTCGTTAGGAATGCAGTTCCTTAAGGGGCATTTG
>OZ038478.1:109578946-109616446 GCA_964036315.1 Acanthosepion esculentum
AGCACTCACGTAAATCATTATTATTTCACCATGAAGAAGCATGGATAAAGAAAGATGGGATATTTGACACTACAATGGGAAGCTTTGACGGTGCAGAGACATGCGAAATCGTAGGCATTTACTTACTACACGAACTAAGCAAAATAATAGATAGAAATGACACAGGGCTCTACAGAGATGACGGTCTGATAATCTTAAGAAACTGCAACAAACAAAAGACTGATAAAACTAGAAAAGCAATAATTAAAATTTTCAAAAATAACGGATTCGAGATAGATATAAAAACTAACCTAAACGAAGTAGATTTTCTAGATGTCACCTTCAACCTAAGAAAAGGCACACACAAACCATACAGAAAACCGAATGATAAACCACAGTACATACATATATACTCCAACCACCCGCCTTCTATAATCAAACAGATACCTAAATCGATTAACCGCAGGCTTTCCGACAATTCTTCCGATGAATCTATATTTAACAAGGCCAAGAAAGACTACGAAACAGCCCTAAAAGATAGCGGATTCCCAGCAACACTCACATACTCACCACAGAACACAAAAAAGACCAACAGAAAAAGAAATATCATATGGTTCAACCCACCGTACAGCAAAAACGTAAAAACAAACATAGGAAAAATATTCTTCAAGCTTTTACACAAACACTTCCCGGAATCAAGCACCCTACACAAAATATTCAACAAAAACACAGTAAAAATCAGCTACAGTTGCACCGAGAACATGGCACAAATAATAAAAAAGCACAACAGAAAAATTATTAACAAACCACACGAACAAATTAAACCCACGTGCAACTGCAGAATAAAAAACGAATGTCCCTTAAACGGTAATTGTTTACAAAACAACGTAATCTACCAAGCCACGACAAAATCAGCAGATAATGAAGAAAAAGTATATATAGGAGTAACCGAAGGACCATGGAAACAAAGAAATTATGTACACAAAATGTCTTTCACAAATAGTAAATATGCGAACAGCACAATGCTTTCTAAGTATATCTGGGAAATAAAAAACAAAACACACACCACACCAAAAATATCTTGGAAAATAAGGAAAAAATCATCAGCCTACAACAACCTATCAAAAACCTGCAAACTTTGCTTGGAGGAAAAAATAGCTATCATTACCTTCCCAGATCAAAATAAATTATTAAATAAAAGATCCGAGCTAATCTCAAAATGTAGACATGAAAACAAATTTTTACTACGTAACTTAAATTAAAATAAATAAATATATAAACAAACAACAATAAAATAAGCAAAATAAATTACTCCAAACAAATCATAAAACCACACCTGTTAGAATATACGAAATAAAATCAAAACAAAAGAACGGACGAAAGTTATAACTGTTATAAAAAAAAAAAAAAAAAAAAAAAAAAACATTAATAAAAGATAATATACTACGTTACTTAAAAACCGAAAGCCAAAAAGATATAATGTAACAAATAAATAACAACAAGTATAATAAATCGATCTAAATACATCCAAATATATAAATAAACTAACAACCGATTACGATATACTAGCCGTTTAAGAAACAAAACAAAACAAAAACAAATAAAGATAACCAACCTAAATAGATAAATTAAAAACTGTTCCCACCTAAATAATAGTCAGAAAAAAACACAAATTCAACAAACAGATTTAATCAATGACAAATAAACAAATATATAAGATAAAAAAAAAAATAAAAATGAAAATAAATAAAAACAAGCAAAACAATTTGACCCAAATAAATAAGCGAACAAGCGATTTCCGGTAATGACGGCCATTATAGACTACCAACAATAAGCTATATAAACAAATTTTTACTACGTTAACCAAAAACACCGATCAAAATAAAAGAATAAATAAATAAATATATAAGATAAAAAATAAAAATAAAAATAAAAAAACAAACAAAAAACAAGCAAAACAATTTGACATAAATAAATAAACAAATAAGCCACTTCCGGTAAAAGTAACCGCCAAAATAGACTACCCATAATGCACCACTGACCCTTATATAAATAGCCGAGAAAAATAACAGCACTAGTCGCCTGACGATTGCACTAGCATGAAACAGACTGTCAAGCCTCTAAGTGCTGACTTCCATGTCCACTTTTATATTTACACACGCTCTATCTCTGATATTGAGCACTTTACCCCATAAATATAGCACACTTTAAGACTATATTTCTGCATATATATATATATATATATATATAAAACAGATCTATAGCCATGAATATCTATACCTGCATACGTATTTATATTACTATATTTTACATATATTCAAACATATTACACATACGAACTCAAAAATACTTACATTTATATGTACACATATATACATACACAGACCACATGCGATCCTATATACATGACACGATATATATATGACCCGCCGACAGTACGTTTTCTGTAATATACAATCATCAGGTATCAAAAATATAATTGATGTTTGAATAGTGAATGGAACTGTCAGAGTCGGGTATTATATATATATTCATTAATATATAGTTAATAGCTCTGTTATTCCGCATTGAACACTGTTATTTACATTAGGGTATATATATATATATATATATATATATATATATATATATATATATATATATATATATATATATATATATATATATATATACACATATATGTGTGTGTGTGCGTGTGTGTGTGTGTGTGCGCGCAAGTGTATATATGTGGTTGTTTAAAATATATCTATGTATTTTGTTTAAAATAATGAAATGCATTCTATTTCGTCAAGCATTTCTCGTGAGATCTCCTGGATAAGAAACAGAAACATACGTAAAACAACGAAATGAAAGAAAATATTCATAAAACTTTGAACGTGTCCTTTTACAAAAGAATTCACTCCGTCATCTTTATATAAATATATAATTTATAAATATATAAATTCTCTGGTGTAAAATTTTTATTCATATATATATATATATATATATATATATATATATATATATATATATATATATATATATATATATATATATATGTACTTGCTTTCACATGCCTTCAGTATATTTACATTGCAATATTTTCCCTTTTTCTCTAATATTCGTTTATTTTATTTCTTCCACCGATGCATCACTATCTTTGTATCATTCTCTCACACCTCTCTCTCCATCCCGGTTACGATGACTTTTGAATTTCTGCGAGCACAACTATGGACAGCTTCCCAATAGTCATGCACCTGTTTTTTTTGTTTTGTTTTTTTGTTTATTTTATTTTCGTATCGAAAAATTAAATGAAAACTCACAAATGTATTGAATCTGTTTCATATGATTCACATATGCAAATTAGAGTGAAGCGCTTTTTAAAAGAAAATCATTTTTGTTCGGGAAAGTTTCAGGAGATGAACGAGGAATGTTGCGTGTATGCTCGGCATATATTCTGAATGAGAGAATTCTAAGTGCAAATGGTTAATACATTTAATTCTAAAATCTACTCTGCGCATGTCATAAAAAATTGTCTTTGATTTTGTCATATATATCTATGTGTGTGTGTGTGTGCGCGCGCGCGTGGGGGGGTTTATGTATATATATTGCCTTTTATGATCCAATGAATATATATCTATCTACATCGCTATATGTTTCCAGTCGAATTTATTTCATTGCATGTGTTATTTTGAAATTTGATGTCATGAAATTCCAACATTATTGGCTGAAACCAGAAGCGTCAAAGAGCTGTCGGATTCTTGACATGTTTAAGAAACAAATATGATGTGTGCATATATTCTTTAATATTTTTTACGAATCCATATTATAAATCAAGATATCACACACTCTATTACTAGAACAGTTGAGAGAGATATCCAGCCAAATATGAATTTAATTTATAGACTTGGTGTCAGCTTTGAAAAAGTGTGTGTAGGCATATTCTGAAATGATTGAATGAACAATAGTCTGCGTAATTTACATCTCCACCGAGAAAGGATTTACAGAAAAATACCTCTGATGGCGTAAGAATATTTCATTAATGTTTAGCAACTAAGAGAAAGTACACACATACGATTTTACCTTTGAATTTGAGTCTATCAACATCCTTCCAAATACCATGTGACAGAATTAATAATGACTTTCAGCTACAGGTTTACAAAAACTTATACTGATAAATCTATTAAGAAAATCACTGGAATTCCATCTCACTCGGAACTAAAAAAGATTGTACTCATAGCGCATATACAGCGTAAAGTTATCCTAATTTATCCAAAAAACTTTCTGAGGAGAATTTTATTTTTGCTCAAATCTCACTTAAAAGAAATATTAAAGAATCGCATCAAACATGATGCCAGTGTAAGCGTTACTACTACATCTGCTGATACTACTGATACAACTATTAATAATAATAATATTAATAATGAAAATTTGATGCCGATTGTATGTACGTACCAATAGCATAAGGTGCCCGAGGTCTAATCCAACTTGAACTAAGTAAGAACTACAGCAAGCGGATTTGGAAACCTACATCACCAAAACCAATGACCCCTCCTGGAAATAGTACAAAACCAATACCAATCCATCAACAAAGAAATGCACTTTTCAATGAACAGTTTAACATAACGGAAAACCTGCAAAAAATGAAGCGAATACCATCTACACCAAAGGAGTAAATCAAAAAGCAAAACAACTAGGTCAAATAAAATTACAAATAAACTGGGCGGACAAGGCCTTGCATGGCAAATACCTAAAAAGAACGAAAGAAACCTATGTGGACCAACAGAAAACATATCAGTGGCTGAGGAACAGCAGGTTGAAAGCTTAGACAAAAGGCCTAATTATTTCAGCTCATGACCAAATCCTCACAACCAGATACTATCAATGTCACATAATCAAGGATAGAACTAACCCGAAATGCAGGATCTGATGAAACACTCGGCCATATTATCACAGGATGTCCGGAACTAGCAAAACAATTGTATATACCCACAGACATAACACGGTAGTAACATATGCACACTGGAAGATATACAAGAAGCACAAATTCTAAACCACTGAGAAATGATATGAGCACCAACCAGACACAGTTACCCAAAATAACGATGTCGATGTAACTATTCTCAAGGATATAACAGCCAATTGACCTGATATTATCATAAAAAAGAGATTAATTTCAAGAGCTTTACGCTTATTGATATAGCAGTACCATATGAGAGAAACACGTTTACGAAAATTATCGATAAATTGTCCAAATACAATGATCCGGAGATCGAGATTGACAAGTTGTAGGGAATGAAGACCGAGACTTTGCCAATCAGAGAGTGAGAAAAGAAATGGACAATTGTACTAATTGTGTTCGAGGTAACATCAACATACACGTTGCCTAGAAGATCGACCTACTAAGAACATCACATATACTAAGAAATGTGCTATCAATTAAATGAAACTGCTTCTATAGGGCCTAAGAACCATTGTCTGGACCCGGCTTTACAGGATACATAGCAAGAAAAACAATATACTTAAATAATAATAATAATAATAATAATAATAATAATAATAATAACAACAACAACAACCATAACAAATGCAGCGCCGCCACGAGCAGATGAAGCATAAATTTTGGGGCGCATATCCCTGGTCTGTCGAGACTGAGGGATGCCACACAATATATGTAGACAAATAATTATATGATGATATCAATGACAGGAATAAAATAAATAAATGCAGAAGTAAAATTTCCCGTGGCCTGGAAATATCGGGGTGATATCCGGCGGGGAATATCCGTATGAGCTCCGGATGAGCTCTTAACTTTTGTTCGACAGTCGTCCTAGAGGTGACATCTTGGACTACATTACCCTTTGGCAGTTATGGACAAAGCGCAAAAAATACAAATCCCCAAAACAATTCCTACCAAATTGGTCGTGACCTGGTCAAACAGTGGCTACGTCTCTGAGAGAAGAACCAGTTTGGTGTCGAAAAATATATCACTGGAACAAATTCTTCCACCTAAAATGATACACCTGGTCACCAAAAAATTAACTCGAACATTAGACATGATGATTTAACGCTATATCAATTAATAAAAAGAAAGCGAACAAAATGGAAACGGGAAGAGTATGAAGCAGTCAAGTAGTCTCGTCGGTGATACTAAAATTACTTAAACACATTATACCTAAATCTCATGAAGGATATAGCCGTTTTCAATTGCTTAAATATCCGAGAAGGAATCATTCAAGGAGACACCCTGTCGCCCCTTCTGTTCTGTTCTGTCCTTATTTACCCTTTCACATAAACTGAACAGCATGAAAGTGTTTAAACACCTATTTTTATGGATGATATCAAACTCTTTGCAAAAAAGGACAATGAAGTTGAAGAGTATCATCAATTCTGTAAATTGTTTCAGTGATGACGTCGGTATGGATTTCTGGTTAGATTAATGTGCAAAAGTAACATACAAGGAAAGGGAAATGAAAGAAAAACATTAGTAAATCTAGATTTTATCAGAAAGATTCGGGATCAGTGAACAAGAAGGAGCCTATCAATACATAGGTTTCAAGGAATGAGATGGAATACAGCATACCCAGATAAAGGAGAAATAAGTAAAGAATACTTCAGATGTGTGCGTCTGATTTTAAATACTGGATTGAACTCACAAAACAGAATATCAGCCATGAACTATTTCTTAGTCCCTGTGGTGCAATACAGATACAACATGCTTAATTTTACCATAGCTGACATTAAGTGAATGGATATAAAAACGAGAAAGTTTCTCACTTACCACCACATGTATCATTCTAAGGTTAATGTTGATCGTTTGTGTGTGTACAGATCCGGAGGAGGCAAGGGAATATTTCAAGTAGAACTGTCGGAAAAAAAAAACAACGATTGGTCTTCAAACATATTTGGAAACTACAGAAAACGATGGTGATTTTTGTCACAGAACATGAAATAAATAAGGAAATATATTCAGCAATAAAGGAAGACAGCAAATGCAAAAGGGAATTTCACGTAGGTGAAGAAGTGCAAATAATCCATGAGGCACATGCTGCAGGATCCAATAAAGAAAGCAAAAGCAAAGGCAATGTACCAAATGCAGAAACGGTAGCAAGATAAACATCTTCGTGTTCAATACTCTACCCGTAAAAAAGCTACTTGTGTAGGCAAGCTCCATACCCATTAGTTGCTGCGCAATGCAGGGCTAAAAGCTAAAAGCCAAGATTATATACATCGTACAGTGTTGAACCGAAATGCAAATTAAATCATAAATATCCAGAAACAATTGCGTGTTTGTATCAGGTTGCAGATTGATATCACCCATCTAAATATAAACTTCGGTATGATAGAGTGGGACAGTATCTGCATGATAAAATATGCAAATGTTATGGGAAAGGACAATTTTATGGAACTAAACAAATTGACAGAATAATCAAATGTTATGGGAAAGGAACTGCAAGAAACTGGTACATGCTGCATCCAGACCCAGTAACAGAGATAGGAATTGTGAAAATGTTATGGGCCTAAACAAATTGACAGAACAATCAAATGTTATGGGAAGGGGAACTACAAGAAACTGGTAAATGCTGCATCCAGGCCCGGTTAGACAGATAGAAATTGTGACAATTTTATGGAACAAAACAAATTGACAGAACAATCAAATGTTATGGGAAAAGAATGGCAAGAAACTGGTGTATGCTTCATCCAGACCCGGTTACAGAGATAGGATATGTGACAGTTTTATGGAACTAAACAAATTGACAGAACAATCAAATGTTATGGGAAGGGAACTGCAAGAAACTGGTATATGCTGCATCCAGGCCCGGTTAGATAGATAGAAATTGTGACAATTTTATGGAACTAAACAAATTGACAGAACAATCAAATGTTATTGGAAAGAAACTGCCAGAAACTGGTATGTGCTGCATCCAGACCCAGTTACAGAGATAGGAATTGTGACAATTTTATGGAACTAAACACATTGACCGAACAATCAAATGTTATGGGAAGGGGAACTACAAGAAACTGGTATATGCTGCATCCAGACCCGTTTAGAGAGATAGAATTTGTGACAATTTTATGGAACTATACAAATTGACAGAACAATCAAATGTTATGGGAAAGGAACTGCCAGAAACTGGTCTATGCTGCATCCAGACCCGTTTACCGAGATAGGATTGTCACAATTTTATGGAACGAAACAAATTGACAGAATAATCAAATGTTATGGGAAAGAAACTGCAATAAACTGGTGTATGCTGCATCCAGACCTTGTTAGAGACATAGAAATTGTGACAGTTTTATTGCAATAAACTGGTGTATGCTGCATCCAGACCTTGTTAGAGACATAGAAATTGTGACAGTTTTATGGAACTAAACAAATTGACAGAACAATCAAATGTGATGGGACAGGAACTGCAAGAAACTGGTATATGCTCCATCCAGACCCGGTTACCGTGATAGGAGTCGTGTCAATGTTATGGAACTAAACAAATTGACAGAACAATCAAATTTAGTCTCCCAGACATCCTCATCAAAACCACATAAACAGAATATGCTTACATAGTTATATGGAAGTTCTTGCAGATTATAACACTCCTTTACCTCTCAAAATACATGGATCTTGAAGTGGAAATCTCAAAGACTGGCACGTGTGTATATGAATAATTCCAGTTGTGCTTGGAGGTCTCTGATTGATTAGATAATTTCGCGTTTGACTCACTGAAGAGATTCCTGGTCGCACATGCGTTAAATAAATTCCAAACAATGTACTCACAAGTCCAGCTCTGACATCACAAAAAGATTTCTCTATGCAAAATGTGTGTGGTCTTATTGTTATTACAAAAATGATCAGTGGAAAAATGCTATGAAACCATTTCTGAAATTAAATCTCTGACTGGGACCCGGAATGAAATGTGGATACAACAGAAATCAAAGGAATAATAATAATAATCTGACAATCACTGGAAAAAATTGCAAGCCATACCGTAAACAAGTTGTAATTATAAAATATTATAATCAGGAAAATTTAATAGGAGATTGCTTGAACGTTTATATGATTATTTCTGACTTGATTCCTAGTAAAGTTCTGTTCAAACATTTTATTATATTTGCAGTTACTTCTTTCAGTTTATCAGTAAATCGTGAATTGTGTCCTAGATATTGGGAATGTATGATTCGGTCTGATACTGATGTGAAATTCTTTCAAATATATAAGCCAAAAAACAAAACAGATGAACAATAGTGAAAGATTCAACCGTGGAGTTGTTAGGGTTATATAACTTTTGCAAGATTTATCTTTTATTCCATGACATTAAGAATTTGGACGAACATGTCCGCTTTCATTTTCTTCTTGCTTGAATTAAATTTTTAACGTTTACTCCAATCCTTTCTGCTATAAATTGACACAAAAGTATTAGGCAGTGTACGCTGATTTCCCCTTGTTATCTACACTTCAATATATCTCGTTCTGAATCTGTATATATTTCTGAGAAGTGATATTATATTCCGAACAATGTAAATGGTGTATATTTCGTTCTCATGTGAAATATATTTCGCCTCGTAGCTCCTCTTTTGCTGAAAACCTAATCATTATACAAATGTCATGTCTGTATCTCTATCGTTTAATGCTGTTTCCTTATTTTTCAGTAGACTGTCTACCGTTCACATTGACTGGCATATGGAGATTAGCTATTAGAAGCTAATCAGTATTCTTTTTTTCTGAGTTATACTGAATCTTTCATTTCGCTTAACCTTTTGTTCTGTCAGTTGGAACACCGTTATATATACCTATAGGCTTCCAGATTGCAGTTTAACTCACGCTGCCGAGTGTTTAGATTTTCACGTTCCCTGTATATATCTAAAATAAAAATTGCTGTTTCACTTTTGCAATCCAGACATTCTATGTTCTTGCAGCCAGTTTTTTTTCTTGTTCTTCATTAGCACATTCGTAAGAATACTTTGTTTTCCTTATATTCAGTCATAACGACTGCATAATCCGTGTTACTTATGTTGATATGACTGTTTCAAAGAAGAATATATTCATGTAAATCTTCTACTTTTAAAATAGTTAAGAATATGTAAAACGAGATGATAATTCTGAAAATTCCTTGTCGATAGATTTATCGGCTATAATTCTTTTTCTTTTCATTTTTCCATAATGTGTATATTTTTGTCAGCTTATTTTACTTCAGCCCAACAAGCTTCCACTAGATAAAGAACAGACATAAGAAGACTTAATTTTCAAAATATTTCTGATGTGTTTGATAGAGACTCGAGCCATGAAATGTTCCAGAATCCATTGACAGATAAATATTATAATTTTGGTATATATACTTTCATCACATAGAAATACATTAACATATCAGAGATTTAAAAATGTTGAAAAAGGTAAACTATAAACCCTCTAAACGAAACAATAAAAGCACACAATTATTTAAGAACAGCAGAAACGCACTTATAATTACCTGGGTACAAATACACACATAATGAAATTATCTCTTTCAACACGAACACAAGAATAATGAGATGATCAACACACACAAACACACGCATACATTTATATATATATATATATATATATATTGCGTGTGGCTGGTAAACACACAGACATACGTGTATGTATATATATATATATATATATATATATATATATATATATATATATATATATATATATATATATATATTGTGTGTGTGTGTGTGTGTGTGTGTGTGTGTGTGTGTGTGTGTGTGTGTGTGCATCTGGTTACCTGCCTCGAATCTATTCATGCCTTGTAACGTAATCCACTCAATGTTTTCTGTTAATGACTCTATTTTTTAACTTATTTAATGTATGTATTGTATTTCTCTGAGGCACAAACTAATTTCTAGCTGACCTCAAATTATGCTAGTTTTCAAAACGATTTCTTCATTCCTCATCCGTCAATGTAAATTCTATCAGGTATTTTAAAGATTTACGAGGGGACTAGATTTTTTTTCGCATTTCCCATTTCTGAAAAGAAAAAAGCAAATGTTTTTAATAATATCTAATCTTAAAATTTTAATCATCCATTATTTATATGCACAGTCAATTACACATCTTATACTTTAAATTTTATTTAATATTTTTATTCTATTTTGATAGAAATATTTGAAAGTATTAGTACTTGATTTAATAAAGTTTTTTTCTTAGTAAATATATAGCTCAATTAGGAGTGTTTGGTTGTCTGGAAAAAAGCACAATCATTTATATATTATCTCATGGCGTCACTTACTTCTGCATATATATATATATATATATAAATATATATATATATATATATATATATATATGAATATATATATATATATATACACATATACATATATATCTATGTATATATATATATACATACATATATATGTGTGTGTGTGTCCAAATGTAAAAGAACGAAAAGAATAAAATTCAAACATCAATAACATTAGTTTTAAAATGGGCACAATGCAAGAGTAGAACAATAACTATTTATTAATAATCTGTTACTTTAAAACGTGCAAGTTATTACTAAAAAATTGCATATTTTGTATAGTTATTTAAAACTTATCATCAGGTAGTTAACATTAATGGTAATAAAAGATTTTATTTAAAATTACAATTTATGAAACATCAATTATTTCTACATTTTTGGAAACAAATTCCATAAAATGCTATTTTTTTAACTAAAAAAGGAAAGAAAATAAGAAATCAATAACAAAGCAAAGGAAGAGGAAAGAAAAGAAAGTCATAAAAAAGCATAAGAAATCAACTCTACTATCAAGAGAAAGAAAAGAACAGAAGGAAAAAGGAGAAAAGTATATCCAAATTATACAAATAGAAGGAAAGAGAAGAAAATAAGATATGAGAAATTCTTCATAGATGTTAAACTAATGAAGCCACGCTGAAAAGGTAAATTCAAATTTGAATAGATATCAAACACCACAAGAGAGTAAAATATTACAGCTACAATGTCGCGTTATGGGATTTTTGATGAAATCACATATTCAATCAAAATTATCCATAGTATATAAATAAAAGATACTTTAAGAAGAAATAATATACTTAACTATACTCATCTCACCTTCTAAATTAGAGTACAAAATAAATTTTAAAGATTTAAATGATTTTTACATAGTTATTTTAAATTAAAAACTATTATCAACACCACGAGTAAAACGAAATGATAATAATAAAAGAAACATATTCATATTGAAATGACACCTCTCTTCAGGATGTAAACAGCCTTTGCCCTCCACATATTTTGCTTGCAACTTTCTTGCATTGGGCATGATTTTTTAAATATTGGTGTCTTTTCCCGTTGCCTTCTCCGGGGTTTGAATTCAGAGTAGTCCTCCCCTTAGACTGGTTTCATCCAAATATAGAGAGGTCACTGTATCCTGTTGGAAATGTGATAGGTTAATGTCTTTCCACCAAATGATTAGTGCTAAAGAAAACGCAAAAGTGCAGGACAGAAACTGATCTCTGTTAAACAATTCCAATGCCCATACCGATAACGATTAAGATACTTCCACATATCTGATGTTACCAATTAATGCTATCAACTGTAAAACTTTAATTAACATGTATAGAGCTCCCTGATTATAACAAGCAAAATGGATGCATTCCATTTGTCCTCGTTCTTAACTACAGGACGAAATGTCTACCATTCAGCTCTCGCTGAGGCGACAATCAATCTGGCATCACCTCACTACCGCCATTAACTTAATAATGGCCAGTTCATAATCATTAAACTCTGTCACCATATAGATTATTCAATTTATCCGTATATCTGCGCCAGAAATCAAAAGACAGACGTGATGGTGAATGTTCAGCGAGCAAAGGTCATTTGTCTTATGGCCGTACTGTTTTGGCATAGGTTTTTAAAATCCCAGTATGAGGTCACAATTGCTATAATAGCAGTACTTATCCTTCTGTAAATATTGGACGAGTCAATATGTCAACTGTCTAATCACTCTAACGCTATGGAATATCAAGCTTATGAAATATATATAATTCATTCATAGACATAGTGAACTGACAGATCTCATGCGGAATTGCAGGTTTTCATTGTTTATATTTCTGTGAGAAAGAAACATAGATCTACGTTTATTTTTAATTTTATTTTACGGTGTAAGTTTTTAGATTTTGTTCTTTAAGATTTCTAACCAGGGCATAAGAAAATGCACACAAATTTATTTCAGAGGGTAGAATCAGGGAATCAATCTTACATTTACTCGTTCATTCAGTAGCTTCAACTGAGTAAACTGTTTTTATTTAATAAATTATTGGTAAGAAAAGAATGTAAAAATCTACCATATGTTTACATAAGTAGTATATATATATAACTTTAATATCAGCATTCGTAATAGAGAATTTGACAAAAGATAAATCTACAAAAAATAACGCAAAATTTAACATAATTTTGTAAATTAGGTTTCCGGCATTTGAATATATATATATACTCAAATATATATATATATATATATATATATATATATATATATATATATATATATAAATATATACTCAAATATATATATATATATATATATATATATATATATATATAGTTCGGCCAAAATTAAAATCTAAGTCAAAACTCGGTTCATTGGTAAAAAAAGAAAAGTGGCATACCGTTTATAATTATCTTCCACGGAATCGATCCAACTAAAGATCCTGTCATATGTAGCCTTCACGATTTCCCCCAGACGGCTCTCAAATTTCTCATTAATCCTGTCGACCATTTGGGCCTTGGTGTTACATGCAGTTCTGTTTGAGTCTTTCTGAACCGCGCCCCACACAACATAATCCCTGAGATTAAATCGAAAATGTTAGGGTTCCAGACGTTGTGGCTGTTGAAATCGTAAAAATTATCAGACAACCACTTCTGAATCTTACCTGGAGTTGTGCCATTAATCTGAATATTGCTGCCGCATATTCTCCAGCAGCCACCCTTTCCAACCAAGACTTGACCACGATGTTCGGTAACTTCACATAACCACCCTAGCTGAGTCTATGACCCGGTTAAATATATGAGGTAGAATGACATCTTCTTCACTCGAGACCCCCAAATCCAAAAAAACAACGCAGTTTAGGGAAACTTGGTTTCATGACACGAGGAATATCATATTGATTGTAAGCTGTTGTGCAGATATGATGCTGACAAATATACTTTTCATCAGGGATGTTCCACATTTTCCTGATTCAACAGGATGTTCCACCTTATTCAAGTATTTTTTATCGCCTTTGTCAGATACTTTTCTCGAGATATGGTTAAAGATGTTGACATGTAAAACTTTTGTAGGACTGGTAGAGATGGTCATCATTCAATACCAGCTTTATGGTAGGAATTGCAACACCCATTTAACGCGCGAAAGCCTGATCTCCGCCGCCTGTGTCCTCCATCAATTTCCCCTGTTGTTGTTGGTTAAATCCAGGTGTACGTCGGCAACCAGAATATCTGCGGTGTTTTTTCTGCAAACAATAACCGTGAAGTCTCCGTTGTAGCTCTCGATTTAAGGACTTATTTTTTCACGGTGTTCAAGGAATATTGAGCAGCTGTCACGATCGCGGAATTTTGTAACACGGCAGGTTAATTTTTCGAAATATTCAAGTGGTTTCCACTCGTCTATGCCATTTAATTGACACTTCTAAAACTGTACTATGTGTCACAATGACGTTCACTCTTTACTCTTGGTAGAAGAATGTAATATCGCAAGCCACTGTAAAATTAGCAGATAACAATGACAAAATATACATAAGATTATATAAGTGACCCTGAAAGAAAGAAAATGAATAACTGAATCACTCTGAAAGAGACTACTTACACAAACACACTTTACAAATAGTAAATACGCGAAAAGCACAATGATTTACAAACACAACTTGGAGATTATAAACAAAAAACGAATCACACGAAAAATATCATGGAAAATAAGGAAAAGAACATCAACATACAACAATCAATCAAATAAGGGTAAACACTGCCCGGAATAAAAAAATATATGTATAATTATCTTCCCGGATGAAAAACAAATAAACTCCTAAATAAACGATCAGAGCACATTTCAAAATGCAAACAAGAAAAACATTATACGACGTTCTTTAAAAATAGAAAACTGAAAACGAACATGAATAAACGAATATAAGTAAATAAAATAAAGTAAAATAAACCAAAAAAAAAGTAAAATAAATTAATACAGTTAATAAGTAAATAAACTAAGTAAATAATAAATAAATTAACAAACCACGCTCACCAAAATAAGCTTTAGAATAATGAAATAGACTAGCCACAGTAGACTAATCACAATGTATCACTGACCTGTCGAGCAAAAACACAATGCTGACGATTGCGCTTAGTATGTAACAGACTGTCGCCTCTGGGTGTTGGCTTCAATGTTCAGTTTTATATATTTTTTTATTTGTATATATTCCTGATATTTAGCACTTTAACCCATAAATATAGCATATATTAAAACTAATATATATATATATATATATATATATATATATATATATATATATATATATATATATATATATATGTTGTCGTACACAACACATTATTAGGAAGGTATTGATTAATAATAATATCGTCCCGCTATCAATCTTGCACACTTTAGCAGTGGGGACGTTGTGATAAAAGTGCTTTAAAAATAGAAATGATGCCCAGGTCAACTGGACGCTCATAACACATTGAAAGGCAAAAACTAACATTCGGAAGCCATAGACAGAAATTCACAATCCAAACAACATCCTTGAGCTAAAGAACTAGCCGAAAACTCTCGGAACAGTTATAACTATGGACAATTCACATATTTTTAAATTTCTTAAAAAAATATAACAATGCGGGAAAATTCAACAAAAGATTAATTAAACTACGTTGTCTGTCGTTTTAAATGAAAGGTTCTTGAAAGTTGGTTTGCTGTAAACAAACACGCACACACACACATATATATATATATATATATTTATAGATGCTAAAAAAGGAAGCACATAAAATAGACTGAACAAAAATACTTACTATTACTAATACTACTAATATTAATAATACAGGTAGAAATAAGAATAAGAACGATTGGTAAAAAATAGGGGAAAACAAGATGGACAATACCAAAATTATTAAACATTTCAAAACAAAGAGTGAAAGAAAAGGAAAGCTGATTTATATTTTCATTTCACTTTCATTACCCGGCTTCGAATCCTTCACTTACTACTAGGATATCAACGGTTACTACTACAACTAATATAACTCTTATAAGACTGGGCATAATATGCTTCACATATTTGTATCCCAGCAGCAACCTGTTATCGTTTTCATCTATCACCCAATACTACTACCACTACTACTATTACTACTACTACTACTACTACTACTACTACTACTACTACTACTACTAATAATAATAATTTATTTCATTTTGATATTAGTTAAATTTTTGTCGTAATTTTGTATATGTTTTGTTTTATTTCAATTTCAGAAATATATACTTCAACGTAAATATAAGTCAACTTAAATATTCAACTGATTTTAATTTAAATCTCTGTGGCTATAAATCGTAATTTATATATATATATATATATATATATATATATATATATATATATATATATATATATATATGTGTGTGTGTGTGTGTATATATATGTGTATATATATGTGTATATATATAAATATATATACATATGCATATGTATATGTATATATATAAATGTACATCTATATGTGTATACATATATATGTATATATATAATTATATATATATATATTTATATGTATATCTACATATGTAAATATATGCATGTGAATATATATATATATATATATATATATATATATATATATATATATATATATATATATATGCACATATCATTGAAAACGAGAGACAAGGTGGTTTTATTAGTTTTTAATACAATTTCTCATGTGATCTAATTTTTTTTTATTTTCGGATAATAACTTATATAATAACTGTCCGCATGTTCTTTTTTCCGAGCGCTTTCGGCTATATATTTCGCCATTTTCAAGGAATATATTTTAACTGTTAAAATTATAAATAGTTTGTTGTATGTATGTTTTATAAAATGTTTTCATTGTTTTTTTTTGTTTCAAACCAGGGTCAAGATATTATGTCCATGTTCAAATTTAATATTATTAAGTGTTGGTTTGTTTGTCTTTATTAACAAGGCTTCCATTATTTTTAACCTTTTTTTTACATGTGGATGATGCTATTATATTAGTGTTATCAACAAGTATGTTTCGAATAGTGTCCAGTAGGTCTCCTTGAATATTTAAATGAGATCTAATTGAACTATTGTCAGAAAGGTGTAGAGTTATTCTGCGTATCAATCCTGTTGTAGTGTGGCCTATAAAATTATTTACTAATTTTGACTGACGGGCATTTCCTTAATGGGCATTTAAATTCGTAAATAATATTTGCCCTATTTAACTTTGGTATCTGATATATTTTTGATATGAGGTATTATGTACATTATTTACATTATTTGGACTATTGTCCTCATCTTTGTCCCCATATTTATTACAACGTTTCGGCGGAATGGAATGTCCAACTGAAAACTTCTAGTTCCACGTTCCATGTTTGATGTCAGTTATTATGTGTTAATTTCTCTCTGAAAGTTCTCCACTGCCTTAACAGGGTATTGAACTCACACTCTTTGGGTCCTGTCACTGGATCTAACCAACGCCTTTATCCACTTGAGGACATCTGTGTATGAATGTCTGGATATTATAAACCTAATGTCTTCAGCAAACATTTTTTTACCAGTGCTCATAATGCAATATCTTCTGTTATCATTGTGTGTATTTAGAGCTCATATTGTAACTTTTGTTGTTATTATCACTTTTCTCTGGCACTCCTTATACTGGTTCCCATATTGTATTCATTTCTATGCTTGGTCGGCTCAGGAGAGATTTGTGACCTAGAATATGTGCTGATTCATTAAGTTTACGAATTTTCCAATGGTGTTCCTTGTCTATGATCTCAACCTGATCCCACAGAGGACGCTGATCTGACTTCCTTCTCCATATGTGGTCAGCCATGCCTGAATTTTCCACTTCCACTCGTGTTACAACTTTCTGGTGTTCTTGAAGCCTTACTTTAATGGGTGGCCTGTCTCTCCATTATATTTCTTTCCACAGCTGCACGGGAAAGCGTACACACAGTCTTTCGTCATGTTCTCCTATATGGGGGGTCTTACTGGGGGAGAGATATCTGCGAAATGTCGTCAAGCTTTTGAATATTATCCTGATGTTTTATGGATCGCAGATTCTTTTTATTTTCTCCGATAACCCCTTCACATAAGGCAGGCAGACTGTTTGCTTGGTGCTGTGCTTCTCTTGTACCCGCCTATCCCATGTAAAAAATGCAGCCATGTACCCAGGGTAGTTGTTACGTTGTAGGGTACTGCATATACTGACCAATTCTATATCTAATGTCTCTGGGTCGCCACTTATGATTTTTGCTCGGTGTTGTAAGAAGCGGACGATCCCTTTCTTTACGCTGTATGGATGGTGGGAGTTGAAATCGAAGTACTGTTCTGTGAAAGTCGTTTTACGGTATACGGATGTCTTGAACCATTGCTCTTTTCGAGATATTAGAACATCCAGGAATGGGAGTGTGTTGTTACTCTCTTTCTCCATTGAGAACTGTATCGAAGGTCTTATTGAGTTCACATGGTCCAGTAGAACCTGAATATCTTCCTGGTGTGGCCAGAGTATGAAGGTGGCATCTACGTACGTTACCCATATAGTTGGCTTTAGAGACATAGATTCTAATGATATTTCCTCAAAGTATTCCATGTATATATTAGCCATTGCTGGTGATAATGGCGAGCCCACTGCTAAGCCCTCATCCTGTCGATGTATGTGTGATCCCTTTCTAAAGTGTGATGTTTATGTACAGAAAGTCAACATCTCCATCAGATTATCTACTGAAATACTTGAATACTATTAAATTTTGTTCCAGGAGGTGAATTATTATTTGTAACTATAAGGTTAGAGTTTTTAAATTTTTCATAATAAATAATTAATCTATTTCTTTGCTATTGTCAACTGGTGTTATGCATTATTTTATAATTTTATTAATTCTGCATTCATCCTGTTTATAATTTTCGTTCATCTGATTTTTATAACAAATATTAATATTATTGTTTATGTTTCTATTCTCGTCGTTGCTATTCGTTACCTTGGACAAGAAACGCCTAATGTGGAAATCCAACAATTGATTAGGAAATCCGTTATTAAGCAGTGTTTGCTTTATATTTTTTAATTCTGTAAAGAAAAGCGTGCGAGTGGATGAGTTCTCGTGCGCTCTCGTTAGGAAAATTTTAATAACACCTATTTTATATGTAAGGGGGGGGCATTCACTAGAGAAATTAACATGGCATGGGTCTTTACTAGTTGTTTTTTATAAACAGAAATTTTAAAAGTGATATTGCTAAAATCGACGAGAACATCTAATAAAGGAAGTTTATTTTTTTCACTAAGTTCATAAGTAAAATTAGGAAGGAATTTTGTTGAAATATAGATTTCAGATTTTCTATTTCTTCCTTGTTTTCAGCCAAAATAAAAAATATCGTCAACATAACGAACATATATTTCAGGTTTAATAACTTCAGTAAAATCCTTGTTTTCAACATAGGACATATAATAATTGGAGAAGCACGTCCCGAGAGGGTTTCCCATAATGACTCCATCAGTTTGTGTGTAAATATTACCATTCTGACTATAAAAAGGAACTCTAGTGGTGCAAGCGAGTAATAGTTTTCTTAAAATATCGGTTTGGATTGATGGAGGTGGAATTAAATTATTTTTAGACACCGAATTAATGATAATATCTATAGTTTCGGAGACGAGAACATTAGTAAATAAATTCTCTACGTCAAGTGACGCATGCATGCCGTATAAGTAGCCAGGTTTGTTTTTAATTTTGTGCTTTTAAGTATTTTTTAGGAATTCATGGCTAGATTTAATGCTATAGTTAGCAGAGAGATATGGGGTAATAATATCACTGAGAAATTTTCATAGTTGGTATATGCATGTTGGAATCTGAGAACTAATTTGTCGTAATGGGTATCCCGGTTTGTGTATTTTAACATTACCGTATAAGTAGCCAGGTTGGTATTCTCCAATAATTTTGTTTATTTTTAAGGATCTTGGAAAAGCATTGTTTGATATTATAAGTTTATTAACATATTTCTTTAGAGAAATTGCAGTACTAAAAACACTTTAACAGAAACTGGCAATAACTCAATTAGATCTCATTTAAATATTCATGGAGACCTACCGAACATTATTCGGAACATACTTGTCAACAAAACTAATATAATAGCACCATCTACATGCAAAAAAGGCTAAAAATAATGGAACCCTTATTAATAAAAACAAACAAACCAACACCTAATAATATTAACTTTGAACATGGACATAATGCCTTGACCGTGATTTGAAACAAACAAATTTAACATTTTTAATAAAACATACATACAACTAACTATTTCTAATTTTACAGATAAAATATAAGCCTTGAAAATGTCTAAATGTATTGCCGAAAGCACTCAGAAAAAAGAACATTCGGACAGTTTTTATTTAATTTATCATCCGAAAAGAAAAAGAAATACGAGACCGGTTGAGAAATTGCATAAAAAACTAAATAAAATCACCTTTTTGTCGTTTTCAATGAAATATGCATGAAAGAAGGATTGTTGCCTAAATACACACACACACACACACACACACACACACACACACATATATATATATATATATATATATATATATATATATATATATATATATATATATATATATATATATATATATATATATATATATATATGTATGCAAATGGGCGCTGTATTTAATATTAGATTATGTAGCGAACTTCTTTCGTAAGTCGCAGTTGCAACGCACATAACTCTCATCTAAGCTGTTCTCGGAATAATGTTTTCTCCCACACACATATACGTGTGCCCGCGCCTCTACCCATCTTCTGTCCGTCTATATATTTTAATTTATGATAAAATACTCATCAATCCAACTATATATATATATATCTCCTTGTGTATATATATATATATATATATATATATATATATATATGTTCTAATGTAAAAGTGATGGATTTTTTATTTATTACTCAAAAATTTTAAAACATTATTGTTTGGATACAGATATTAGTTTTTATGAAACTGCATATCTTTTTTTATTAATCTGGATATTTAATTTTTTTATTAAACCGTATATTTATTTTCGTCTGCCATAATGAATTTTACAAAGATAATTTGCGCTCTCCGGCTCACCGGCAAGAGTCGAACATGCGCGCGCACATTAGTTAAAAACTCATGTTGATGGCATATTTCGTTCAAAATGCTATTCATTTGATTGACGGTTCATTCTTTACAGGGGAAAAACGATGGATGATTAAATGTGTTTACAGCTTCCTGTTAACAGATAACCGAAAGGAAAAATAATCTCCCCCCCCACACACACACACAAACACACACAAAGAAAGTGGGAATTACGACAATTTAATTCCTGTCTCCAGTGACTGATATTCATCTCCTTGTGAAGAATGCGTTCAGGCTTACGCGTGATATTTTTCTAATCATCTTTTTTTTTCTTTTTTTTTTTTTTTTGGTAATCTGTCATTTTGCGTACAGGCAACACGTTGTTTTTTATGATCTATTTTCTTTTATTCTCTCCAATCTATGTTGCTCCTTTTTTACTACAGGGACCGAATGAAAATTTTTTTTTTTATAATTTTATCCTTTCCTTTTATTTGTTCTTTTTTCACCTCAAATTATTCTTGGTATATAGCTTACTTTTTTATTTATTCCGGATATTTTCTTCTATTAATCCTCTTACCTGCCACATTATCCTACACAAAATTACCAATAGTAGATAGATTCGCCGTTTGTAGCTTTTACAATCATTCCCTGCTTTTGATCTGTAGTCGAGGTTTACACCATGTTTCCTGTTTAGGATTGGGTTACCCGTTCCTGCTAATTCTTTTTTTTTCATTCACATTCATTCCAAGTAATCCATTGCGAGTTAGTGGCATTATTGCCTTGCTTGGGGTGAATTGAGTAAGAAATTACTTCATCTGTCTGATGCGTTGCTATAATTCCTTTCGCTTCATTGACTGACTTTTTTTTTCTTTCACTCTCATTTATCAGAACCTACTTTTTCATAAATATCTAATGTAGCATCGTTATATAATTCCCTGTTTTTTTATTTTATATTGTTATACGTACAATACTCTTTTGGGCATTTTCACAGTCTTAAGTGGCTTACCGCAAACGTACAATCGCAAGGTTAATCAAGTGAAGATCAAAAATTTTCTTCGTCTTTGATTTTTTATTTACTTAATATTTAATATCTTCAGTTTTCTTACATTTCCTAATTTTATCTTTCTTTACTATTATGTTCCATTCTCTAAGTATGCTTGCGTTTTCCTTTATTCCCTTTGTTTCCTACTCTCCTATTATATCTTCATGTTCCTCTATTTCAAGTCTGCATTTTTCAAGTTGTTCTCCTTCTTTCTCATATATTTCTTCATGTTTCATTTTTATCTAATTCTTTTGTCATTCGTCCATTGTTTATCTGCGTCAATGCACATTTTTCACGTTTCATCAGTCACTTGTTATTTGTGTTCTCGCATCTCTAATTCACTCATTTCATATAATACTACAAGATATCTGCATTTTGAAAGAGATGCAATTACTGAACATAAAAATATCTGATATTGTTAAAAAAACACAAAAATAAACAAGCTAAACCACGTTACTATGTCAACAGTGATGAAAATACTGACATCCTAATTGTATTTGCTAATGCTGATGCTAAAAAAGGAAGCACATAAAAGTAACTGCACGGAGACACTTTGTATTACTAATACTACTAATATTAATAATCCAGATAGAAATAAGAATACGAATGATGGGAACAAAATTAGGAAGAAAAACAAGAATAAGGACAATAATATAATTAAGTACCTCCAAAAATTCATATAACTAAGGATTTATATGTATTTTTCATAAAGGAATCATTCTTTTTGAAGATTTCCCCCGCCTCAATTGAAATCTAAAGAATTAAATTTTCTAATTCCCCCAAAAATACTGTGGAGTATTTCAAATAAAATTTTGAATGTTTTATAGTCGATTCTTCCGAAAGACAAATCAAAACGGTCATTTTTAACTTTTTTAGAGAAATTTAAACAAACTTATTTTTAAGTTTTGAAAATCCCGCTAAAATAACATATACATTCCTGAAACGTTACTTTCATTAGATTAGCAAATTTAAAGTTAAATTAATCTGTTCTGAAATAAATATCACTTTACTTATAGCATCAAATTTCCTAGACAAACATTCCTGGACCCCGGGCTCTTTTATTTTCATGTCTCCATCAATAATTTGATTGCTGACTGTGATCACAGTTTTAGTACGATGCACCAGAATTGAAAAAAAATTACGAATTCTAAGTAATATTTTTCGTTTCTTATAATAATTTAAAATACTATAAAAATTTCTTACATTATTGAGTTACCTCTACAAAGGTTTTCCATTATGTAATGGCTAAGATAATGATAAATATTTTCATTAATTATTAATATTACATTAAGTAATTCATTAGTAGTACTTCTTTAACTTAATAACTGAGATAATAATTAATAATATTATCATTATATCAAGAATTAAATTATCGCACAATATTAATTGTTTACATTGATAAATGAGATAATTTTATTATCTGAATTTAATTATTAATTTAATAACTGAGTGTGAGATAATTTAATATCTGTCTCATTCTCAATTATTAAATTTTTTAATTGGTAACCGCGGTAATATAATAATTTCAATTATATTATCTCAGTTATTAAATTAAAAATTAACTATAATATATATATATATTCTTTATTATTAATTGATATACTTTGATGGCTATGAATGTTTTATTTAACTCGCAAAAAAAAGAAATTTAAAATAAACTAAAACAAATTCAATTATTTTTCTTAACAAAGGAAAAAATAAAACAAATTATGCACGACACACACTATGAAAAGTATACACACTATATAAAGTAAATGAATGCATACCAAATTAAATATCATTAGTGAAATAGGAAAAAAACATTAGCAATGATCCCTTGAAGATTTTAAAAGAAGCCCGTTGATGCGTAGTGTGTTCTGCTTATAATATAAAAAATCTTGTGAACTCTTTCAAATTCTAGAAAATCTTACGAAATTAAGCTACGGGGAGAATAACAGTTGTAAAGAATATTTTTGCCAAAATATTATACAAATAAAAGTTTCAAAAATACATTCATTCATTTTTGAATACGTCCTGAAAGATTCATTAAAATCAAAAGATTATTTGATTTTTGCAAGAATTTCCAACTTAATGTGATTTACTCTGGATACTGCTGCACACAAAAAAAAGTCCATTACCACAAGTCTCATAAAGTTGACAAAAGAAGCCGAGATTTTCAGCCAAATTTAGAACGTGGTATAAAGGAGGAAAAATTTCTTAAAAATAATTAAAAATACTTTGTTCTTTCTTCTTAATAGAAACATAAACATTTTGAGGTTAAAAAGTTTTTATTAAGTTTGTTGTTTTTATCATCTTGCTCTACTGTTTTTAGCGAATTATTGGAGGTACCTAAAAAAAATCATTAAATATTTCAAAGCTAGAGTTGAAAGAAAATGAAAGGTATTTCATCTTTCTCCTTTTCATTTCCCTTTGCATTTCACAGCTGCGTTTCCGTCTCCCCGTCCTCTTCCTACGTCTACTACTACGACTGTAGAAGAGGCGGAAACGCAGCCGTGAACTACTACTACTGTAAGAGTTATCAGACTGGGTATAATGTGCTTCGCATATTTGTATCCCAGCAGCAACCTGTTAACCTTTTGCTCTATCACCAAATAATAATAATAATAATTATAATAAAGAAAGCAAAGACAGATGCAACCGACCAGGTACAGAAACAATGGCAAGATAAACCAATTCATGGCCAATACTCTGCCCGTACCAAACAAGCTGACGTAGACAAAAACCGTACCCATCAGTGGCTACGTAGTGCAGGGTTGAAAGCTGAAACTGAAGGTTGTATCCTTGCTGCACAGGACCAATGCTTGTTAAATAGGAATTATCAAGCACATATACTAAGATACTGTGTTATCCCAAAATGCAGGTTATGTGATAAATATCCAGAAACCATTGATCATCTTGCATCAGGTTGCACGATATTGGCACCCACTGAATATAAAAACCGGCATGACAGAGTGGGCCAATATCTGCACTGGAAAATTTGCAAATTCTACGGGAAGGAAACAGAAAGAAATTGATATGAACACTACCTAGACCCAGTTACAGAGATAGGACCTGTTACAATTCTATGGGACTACACAATACACACTGAGAGAACAATCAAAGTCAATCGGCCAGACATTTTTATTAAAGACCACAAACAAAAAATGCCTCCTTATTGATAAGGCAGTCCCTCCAGACTGCAATGTATCTTTGAAGATATTCGAAAAGCTGTCAAAATACAAGGACCTTGAAATAGAAATCTCAAAAATGTGGCACATGGGAACATCAACAATCCCTGTTGTAGTTGGAGCCTTCGGATTGGTTGGAAAAGATTCCAGTAGACTAATTGAAGGGATCCCTGAAGGGCCATGCCTCAAAGAGATACAAAAATTATTCTGACAAGTACATCCCACATTTTACGAAGGGCTTTATCTATGTAATTTTTTTCAGTGGAAAGTGTCATGATACAATTTCTAACCTTAGGTCACTGGGTGGGATCCGGAAAGAAATGTGTAAACGGCAGATATCAAAGGAAATAAAAACAATAATAATAATAATGATAATTTATGTAATTATTTATTTCCTTTTTGATATCAATTTAATATTTCTCGTTTTTGTGTTTATTTTGTGTTTATTTTGTTTTATTTCATTTTCAGAGATATAGACTTCAACGTAAATAAAACTCAACGTAAATATTCAATTGATTTTAATTTAAATCTATGTTACTATAAATCATAATTTATTTAAATCCAAACCTTTAAAAAGAAAAAAAAATATAATGAAATCCACTATATTTCTCAGAAAAAGTATTTCATGTTTGTATATATATATATATTAATTTGCTCATTACACATTACCGCAAAGTATATATAAAATTAATGATATTTTAATTTTAAAGTCGTGTAATTAAGTTATTATGCCATTCAAAAGTGATAGATGGGTTATTACTAACATTGCCATTGTAGTTGTTGTTATTGCTTTTTCAAGATTCTTTTTTTGTTTTTTCTAATCTGCTTCGTTTAACGGTGTCTTTGTTTAAATTACAAAAGCGTCTCCTCATCGTAACAGTTATTGAAGCAAATTACTGGCAGTTACAAGATTGATACTGCTGACAGGAAGAAGAAATAATACAGAATCCAATAATAATAATAATAATAATAATAATAACAATAATAATTGTAGTAATATTAATGATGGCAATATTATATTTGTATATATGTGTATGTATATATATATATATATATATATATATATATATATATATATATGTTCGCTTGTATAGGTGCGTATGTATAAATACATACGCACATATACAAGCGAACATATATATACATACACATATATGCGTATATATGTACAAGGATTAGTATAAAGCCAAAAATTAAATTTTAGATTTATCTGAACAAAGTTAAATTATTCGTTCATATATTTAATATGTAATCGGTACCTATTAAGTTTATTTATTTTAGATGCATATCGTTTTTTTTACTTGATTCAAGCAGAATATTGGACAGTTATTATAATTCTATTACTTACTAGACTAGCTGTGGCCCATTTGGTCACTGACGCTTCGTTTTATAAAGCATTGAATTTGATTTCAACATATAAAGATAACAAAGGGAAAAGAAGGGAAATATCTGTTTCAAGGAAATTGAAATAAAAATATTACTACATAAACAACACGTATTTATGAATATTATTCACTTAGATTTTTTTTTAATCCGATTAACTTAAATAAAACTGAGATAACAAAAACATCCAACATGCCTGGAAGAAAGTAAAGGAAATATCTTTCGAGGAAAGGCTGACAATTCCAAAATAACAAAGATCCGTCAAGTGAAGGAAACCTTCAAACTTGCTAACCAAGCAAATAGAAAAATAAGGGACGAAATGAAAGACCGATGAACCTGACAGAAATTAATCATCTTATATACGCAGACTCAGCAACGATTGCAGAAACAATAAGTGAAAAATTAAAAACAGAAAACGAAAAAGAAAAGTGCCAGTCTGGAAATAAAAAATAAAAACCGAAATAGATAATGTACGAAGACAATTGCCATTTTGAGCGAAATAGACAAGGGTTCAAAAATGAAAGAAAGAAAAAGGAGACAACTAAAATGAAGCATCGGCATAAAGAATAAGACTGAGGTAGCAAAAGTTAAAGATAAGCTGGAACAACAAATTCAAACGAAAGCACAGAGAATCAGGCGTTATAAAAGAAATTATTCTAGCAAAACATGATCTTCAAAGAAGTTGCCAAGAATGCTTATCGAAAACTTGAAAAAAATAAAATAGAGATAAATGTGCCACCTAATATCCAGGATGCCGAGGTAAGATGTGTGGATACTGCAAAATGCACAAGGAAAGTGCTATATGGATCAAGCAACAGCAACAACATCAAACACACAGAGAGTGCCAAAAATGGACGGATATCAATATCACTGAAACAACTGCTGCAATTTGCAAAACCAATAACTCGAAAGAACCAGGAATAGACCGAATAGCCAATTTTGTGATAAATACCTACCGAGCACACAAGATCTATCTCGGGATTACAATGGTATAATCATAAACCCCCAAAATGTCTCAAATGACTCACGTAGGGCGTAACATACCTACTCACGAAAGCAGAAGAGACGCAGAACCAGAAGAAGTATAGGTTCATCCCTTGCTTACCATAAATGTATAAGATCCTCTCTATTATCATAACCGAGAGGACATACAACTTTCTTGAGAAAAGCAATTTACTCCAAGTAGAATAGAAGATATAGAAAGAAGGAAGTTCCGGGTGCTATGACCAACTACTTATCAATAAAACAGTATTGGAAAAGGTGAAAACAAAGAAAAGAATCTTATCGACAGCATGCATCGACAACAGAAATGCGTTCGACAGTGATCCACACTCATGGATAAAGAAGAGTTTAAAAATATACAGAGTATGCCCCACAATGATTATATAATGAAAGAAATGACAGGAATAATATTAATAAGTGTCAATTCTCCCATAATTCCTAAGGGCCATAGATTAGACCCGGCTCTACAGGATACAAAGCAGGAAACATAATATACACAAATGATAATAATAATAAGAAGAAATACTTAATGGTGAGACTATAGGGTTTATTCATGCTGAACAGGACCAGGACCTATTTATACGCAACTTCAATGGTAATATATTGCATAATAATAAGGAAGGAAAATATAGGTTCAGTAACCAGGTCATTGAATATATTAATCCCTTTATCTAATGTTGCCTAATATTCGTATCCGATGAGTACAGAAAACCACTAGGGAAGATTAGTGCTAGATCTGGATTGAAAGATCTATCATTGCTATGAAATAAAAACAGCTGCAAATTCGGTATGGACATCATATTGAATCTGTAGTTTATAGCAAATGTTATCATCCTCATTTATATTTCTGTCAACACAAATCGAACAATACAAGAAAAAACCCTCTCTGTTGGGGTTGGATCATGGGTTTGATAAAGAACAAATCAACAAAGTAAGAAATCAAACAAATCCCGAGTGTACCGTCTCTCCAGAAAACACCCACAATAATTCTAGCAACTAAAGCCAATATCCTGAGATCTTTGTTCATTTATTGTTACTAGTTGCCTTTTGTTTAATTAAGTAGAAGAAAACATCTCGCGCTTCTCCACAACTTCGCAATTGGTTATGTCATGGCATGTGATTGTAAAAGATGCTGGTAAAAACTAAAAGTAAACATTTGTAATTCATGGATTGAGCCCTAATATTGCTTTCAGTTGATATTTATAAAATATTTCTGTTAAAATAATTTGTACAGTAACGCTTATAATTCTTTCCGATATTAATGGAGGTTTCTTTCCTAAGCTTTTTTTATATTGCGTGGAATCTCAATATCTAGGTTATATTCTCTTTTCTTTATATGTGCAATCCATTTCAGTTGTTGCTGGTGTTCGTAGGCCTCAAGGGATGTTGTTTCTGTTCTTTGGTGTAGTTCTTGTTTTTCATTCTGGACCGGCCGTCCATAATGTTCAAAGAGGGATGTTATTTTGCTCAAAACATCATGCTTCACTCGTTCAGTCAGTGTTAACGATTGATTTTATAAAATGGTTGGATAGATCTGACAGGTTACATGTTTCTGTTCGGGTTTAGCGCCATGCATCGTAAACGTATAAAAGTTTCGATCTGACGATGCTATGTAATAATATGAACCAATTTTCAGGATAATGATTTGGTTTTGAAGCAATTTGCGGCGTCGGACGAAACTACAACTGACACAGATTACTTATGTTCAATTTATCATAAGTGATTCCTACACCTATGTATTTAAAGTATTTCGCTTTTACTAATTCCAGATCCTGAACTATTTATGCTTGATTTAGTGTATGTGTCATCACTACTTTCATTCCAATTCCAGATCATGAATTCTTTTTTGGCATGCATTATCTTGGGCCCTATTTCTTGTATCTTGTAGGATAATGTTCATTTTCTGACCAAGATCATATTTGTCGGATCTCTGAAAATCAGTGATATCATAATAACCCCTTATCCTTAGTACATTTAACTCCGGAGGGGTATCAGTATCGTTGTATTCTATTGGCAGATTCGTTTGGTTTGTAATATGGAATACATTAGTTCCCATCTCAATCATATGTGTTTATAAATGCGTACGTTATACTCTAGGGAAAAATAGACTGGGGCTATCATTTCATCCTTGTCGTAATGAACATGAGCTTGGAAGTGATTCCATGTTTGAGACCTCCCGAGACATATACGATTATGAAGATTGATAAAATTCCTGTATTAGATTGAAGCATGTAGTGGATTCGGGGCTTGGGAGACGTTTTCTCGTGAATGAGAAGGGGAAATCTCTATGCATCTGTGAGTTCAACAAACAGATATAGTCGCCTATTATAAATATAAACAATTTCGTGGAGGTTTTGCTGACATATATGCTATCATTGCATCCTTTGCCAGAACGAAAACACTTACATTCGCCTGTTATCAATATCTCAACAACTTTTACAATATTTATTTTCATATCAGCAAGAATGCAAAACAATATTGATATCATTCCTCTCTATAAACTATCAATTTAAAATTTTCAATAGATTTATGGCATTCTATGATTGAATCGAAGAGATACCAGTGCGGTGCTCTAAGAAACAGAATCATATCAAATGAGAGATATGACGATTTAAGGAGATGTTTGTGCAAGGACTGTAGATATAATATTATATCGTGTTGATGCTAGTCATTTGTTTCTGCTTGTGATCATGCCATCTGTTACTCGGCAGTTTCTTTATCTTTCCCAATGATAAACATCATAAACATGACAACATCAACTTGCCTGCCATAAAGGTTGATTTCTCTGCGCCCTAGACATCGGCTGAATTGTGATTAGAATACAAACACTGACGGAAACTCACTTTCACGCACAGCTTCTATGCGAAAAACGGAACATATTTTTAAAATACAGTAAAATAAGATAAAGAAATTTCATCTCGGTAAACGTGTCAGAAGCCGACCTGTTAAGATGAAGACTTGAACTCTTGTGGTTATTCAGTCAAGTGATGTCACTAAGTCGAATTAATTGGTAGTAAATATACTAAGAAGAATTGCCACGGAAATGTCACAAATGGAAACCGTTGATAATACTAGAAAGATTGGAAGAGATTATCAGAACGTAGCCGATCATGTCTCTCCATAGATTCGTATGTTTTATTATCTGCAATTTTGTTCAGTTCTTGGTAAATTAAGTAGAGCTGTTTTGATTGTTTTCTTCACAATGTTGGAATCAGACTTAGATCTAAACTGCCATCTAAACGGGTTGGTGAATTTTCCATGGGCATGAGTGCTAAATAAATATAACAAACTTGGCTGGAATTAGACATCGGCGCCACGATTCCATTTCATAGACAGATAACGGTTATACTGCCTGCATATTGAAGCGGCGGAATAGCGAACTGGCTCGTACCGATTGAAAACTACAAAATGATATATAGAAATCGGTACCTAATATACAATTAAAATGTTAATTTCTTCGGAATTAATAGCATGCATTTAATAAGTGTATGTCATAAAAAGTAGAACAGTGATATGAATGTAATCTGTTAATTCTGCGAAAAGCAACTTTTGTCTCACTGAACATAAATGCAAATATAGATCAAATATAATGGATTTATTTGACGGAGGTGCGGGATTCATTTAGTTAAATTTTTGTAACTAATCAGTTTATTGATGTTTTAAGATTGGAATGATCAAACGTTTTTGTTTGACTTTCTCTAAGTTAATAGCTTGCAGTCACTCTACAAAACGCTCTTAGTCATGTATTTCCATTGGCTTTACTTGTACATCACTAAATTATGTTCGTAATTAAGACCTTTTTTTTCCCGCTCAGTATGGCCTAACCTTTCGACAATTCATATATAGGCACGTCACCAAAAGCTGCAACATTTCTAGTTACAGAAATAAAAGAAAGACAAATAAAGATAATATTGATTGAAGTATTGAACACAAGCGAATAGAAATGTTTATAGGAATGTCGGTATTGGGCTAAAGAAAAGGAATTGACGAAGTACATAAACCAGAAACAATAGCAAATAGCAAGTAGTGAAGGAAGAGAGCAGGGAATAAAACAAGAAACCTGAGATCTAAATGAAAAATGCCAAGAATACAAAATTAGTAAAAAGTTAAGATGACAGAAAAAACTGTGATTAGAATAGAAAATCGGAAAAGAAATCAACACAAGCTTGGAAAATAGAACGCGTAAATCTGGACGTATTCAATAAAACGAGAATAGAACGTGACACGGTGAGATTGAAACGAGAAAATATGGAAAACGTTGATAGAAGAGCAAGTAAAGATTAAAACAACAGTATTGAGAACTTTCACAGAGGAAATTATGGGGACACTTCCCTGATATGACAAGGAAAAGTACAAACGTTTTCTACGATGGATAGACAAGTAGAAATGCTCGTATCTATTACAGCTTTTTTATTCCTAAATACGTTTTAAAATATCATTGTAGAATGACCGCTTTTATATATCATACAGAATGTTTATGGAAAGAGTGGGTAAAATATTGCACAGAACTTTTTTTTTAATTACTTTCAGATTTAAATAGAATACCACACTGCAAAAATGATGTGTGTTAATATATCGCGTCGAAATTCTTACAAATATATACAAACGCATACGTTTCGCCCTTGAAGCCGAGGTTTTTCCTCGTCTGAGAAGAAAGGTTATCTGTTGTGTGTGTGTTTTGTGTGTGTGTTTGTGTGCTTTGAAGCAATTAATTATAATATTAATTAGAATAAAGTTTGTAAAACCATACAGCTACCTGAACTTGTAAAAGGACTGCGAGTGCGAATTTTAATATGAAAGAAAAAGTGAATAAAATATTTTTCCATTGCACAAAATGACGACTAGTAAAATGCCGGGAGATAACATTTTAAGAGAAACACATCTATAAAATTATAAGGCTCAATATAAATAATAAAGCAGTAATAAAAAATCAAATAAAATATCATTCCAATTATATATATATATATATATATATATATATATATATATATATATATATATATATATATATATATATATTTATTTATTTATTTAATTGGACGGATTTTTCATTTATTAATCGGACAGATTTTATTAAACGTTATCTTTAGTAGATACTGCATATTTGAATAGACACTCCGTTTTATTTTTTAAGCAGTATGGTCATTTATTTTTGACTACCGGCCTGAATGTTTGATAAATCGTTTTAGAAAAATAAGCGCTCTCCGACAGGATTTTACGTGCTTTCTCCTAGCCGAAACCCTAATTAGATCAAACGTGTCACCCTAATGAATGTTTCCCCTCTGTTAACGTAGGTTTGAGCCCTTTCTAAAAAGAAACAAAACGTCATTAATTTATTTATTGATGGGTAATAAGGAAATGATTTAACTGAATTCACAGAACAGTCAAAACATAAATTAAAAATACTTATCCATTTTTTATTGTATATTTTTTCTCAAATATCTTTTTCTTCCATATAAATGACGAATTCTTTTTTGGTTAGTTTAAGTATTTTCAATTTATGTTTTGACTGTTCTGTGAATTCAGATATGAAGAGAGAATATGTTAAAACATGAAAGTATCACTATTAACCCATTCAATTTAGCATCACAAACAGAATTTCTTAAGGAAGTTGTCAAAGAGTCCATTAAATCTGGTTTTTCCAAAGCAATTTGAAGAGCAACTCTGTATGGATCTGAGTGCTAGATTCTCGGATGCGTCGTTTAAGGAATTATTCAACAAACATTACTAAAAAAACCGGCACAAGTAAAAAAAAAATAACTTTTAGCATATATTTCAGTCTGTAATGTATAAGATACATTCCAAGATTTTTTTTTGTTTTGTTTTTTTCCTTTTTGGTAATGCTCTGATAAAGGCAGATATTTTTTGTATATGGCACAGAGGCATCATTGGCTTAACATATGGATGGGTGCCAATCTACGGGATGAAAAACTCTGATTTTAAGGTGCATTGTGCTCATATACAAACATAAATGAATGTAGTCTGGTCAGCTTACAGCATCCATCGCTCAAGTATAAGCCTCGGAGAGGTCACACCGAACTCACCATTAAAGGGCTGCATATTGACCAAAGAGTACTCTCTGAAATTTTTACACACACACACGCATATATATATATATATATATATATATATATATATATATATATATAGATAGATAGATAGATATATTACGCGTGTGTGTGTATGTGTGTGTGTGAACCGATGGTCTCAAGAGACCATGGATCATCGACCAAAGAATTATTCTTCAGCTACTGATGACGACGTAGCAAGCATATAGTGAAGTGGCAGTCTCGATTACAACGAATGCATGCGAAAACGCTCTTCCCCGATGTTGCTGTTTTGTTTTCTTTCCACCGTGCATGCTTCTCCCCGGTGGAAATCGTCCGTTTCTCTACGACCTTATACCAAACTGCTGTTTAAATTAAAACTTCCTAACTCTCGACGTACACATCTATAGCCCACATGTCCCATTTGCAGATGTCCTTGAAGCGAATAAGTTGCCGTTGGCCAATTCCACTTACATAAGGATCTTCGGAATCCACTTATCTGGCACCCGCTGTACATGGTGCTGTTGGAGATTGGTGTATAGGCTGTGTAACTAGGAGAGAACACTGGTGACCCGCTCGGACCAATTGATGCCCAGAATATGTTACTGACAGCGAACATAAAGGCGTCGAGACGTTGCTCCTCTCTAGTGCAGAGACTCAAAGCCTCGCTAAATGTAAACCGGTATGCCCTACCGACTATAATTTTGTTGTTCGTAATAAGGTTTGTTTTCTCTCAGACTCTCGAGTTCAGCTTGGCAAACATGATGACAGCACCACAAATCCGTTTGTTGGACTCAAGATCTCGATAGATGGGGTTTTAAATGGTGGATATGTGAATTCATGAAACACCTACACGTCGGAGGTATTGATTCTGATGGCGGGTGGCTGTTCAATCACAATGATTTCGATGGCCAAAGTCTTCAGGCTTTTGAAAAATTGTCCGTTATTCGCTGCAGTTGCTCCCCAGAGGGCACTGCCAGCGTTGCATCAACTGCGAACTTTGGATTTCGCTCTCAGCCGAGGAAAACTGAACAGCCTACCGTTTGTTATTTTGTGCAATTAAATGCCATCAGTTTCAGTAGAAGCCCCGTATGCACGTTTCAGTATGACGTCCAAGAAAATATGGTAGGTGCAAGCACACAAACCTGCTTCACGCCACTATGGATAATGTAAGCATCTGAATAAGAGTCGGCAAATTGTACGATAATTTTCATATCAGCATGAAACAACTGGAATTTACTGTTGTAGAAGTTTCAGACCTGAAACCAAACGAGAATTTGAGGATATACCCTTTCGGTGTAGTCTGTGATGGATTGTGTGTAGTCTATTATATTATTCTAACGGTGATTTTGCGTACCGATTATGCTTTGAATTATTCTAGGGAAAATTGAGCGGAAGTAATTGCGGATACTGTTGCAGTTATGTGGTTATTTATAGTTTTGTTAACTTTTTTTGTTTATTATGGATTATTTTAATATTGGTTGTTACTATACGTTTACTTTTGTTTATATGTGTGTTTGTGGTTTGATAGTTTGTTTATTATTTACTTAATTTATTTACTGCTTTATTGGTTTGGATTAATTTATTTTACACATTTTCCTTTATTTATTTTATATTTATTTATGTTTTATTTATTTATTTCTTGTTTTTGCTTATTCTTGTTTGTTTTTAGTCAAAGATTTGTAGGTAATTAATGACTGCATTATACGATGCGATCTGATCGTCTATTTAGTAGTTTTTGTATTTTTTTTGTTTGTTTTTTTTAGTCCGGAATGGTAATATTAGCTATTTTCTCCGCCAGACAGTTTACAGTTTTAGGATTTATGCTGTGGGCTGATGCTGCGTTCCTTTCTTTCAATGATATTGTTGGTGTGCTTCGGTTTCTTGTTTTTAATTTCCCAAATACGTTTTGTGCTGGCCTGCTTTAAAGGATGTTTTGTATGTATAGTTCCTTTGTTTCTAGGGTCCATCCGTTTACCTTATGTAGATTTCTCTGCGTCATATTTTGATTTTTCTATGGCTTTATATATAATATTGTTCTGCAAGCAATTGCCGTTAAAGGGACATACGTTCTTCGCTCAGCAGTTTCGCGTGGGTTTGATAGGTGCGGATGTGTGGGTTGTATTTCTGTTGTGTTCTTTTTTATTATTCGTGTTATCTTCTCGTTGCAACTGTAACTTGTTCTACGGTGTTTTTATTGGATAACATGTGTAGAGTGCATAATGGGGGAAGGTATTTTTCTATGAGTGTAATTGATATATTCCTATGTCTGATTTAACGTTTTGTTTTATGGTGTGTTGAACCATACGATGTTTCTTTTACTGTTGGCTATGTATGGTGTGTATGTGAGTGTTGCCGGGAATATACTATCATTTAGGGCTGTTTCATATTGTTAATTGTTTTCGTTAAAATGGTTTCGCTAGAAAAATTGACAGAACGTCTACGGTTAATTCATTGTGGGATCTGTTTGATTATTGATGGCGGGTGATTGGAAGCTGTGTATATATAGAGTGGCGTGCTATTACGTTTTCTTCATTGTTGATATGGACCATTTGTTTAGGTTGAAGGTAACATCTATAAAATCTAGTTCATTTAGTTTAGATATGGAGTTCATTTTGAATTCCATATTTGAAAAAATATGCATGATTATTCTTCTGTTGTTTCTGTGTTTTGTTTATTACATTTTCTCGAGATTATGAAAATATCTACCTTGTAGAGGTCTCTATCATTTTATCGATTTTTTCTTTAGATCACGTATACCAATTATCTCGGAAGTCTCTGCAAAGTCAAAGCTGACTATTATAATGTCAAAGATCCCTACTTCCTTTATCGACGCGACTTCATTGTCGAATAAGAATGATGTTCAGGAGGTTTTAATGATTTTTATTTCGTTTGAGTCTATTTTTATGTGATTCCATTTGTTTGCATGTAGTGTCTGTTCAGAAGTTTGTCCTTGTGTTTTAAGAGTTATAACGACATATTAATTATCGATGCAAATTCTTCTGTTGTCTAGATTTAATGTTTGGGCGATAGTTTTAGATTTCTTAATATGGTGTTCTGACATTTTTGGTGATTTTTGTATGAGTTAGTTATGTTTTTCTTGAGTAAATCGGAGTGCTTAGTTTTAAAAGTTTCAAACTGTATTCGCTGCGATAAATACGTTACGTGAATGGTTTAATTTAGTTAAAAAGTCGTTAGATTTCTTTTTGGAAAGAAATGTAATAGTTTATAAACTTTTATGTTCATTACTATATTAGCCAAGAATTTCCCGAAGTCAACTAGATTTTCGTGCTGCGGGTGACATTTACCTGTGTTAAAATCGTAACATTCTGGTGAGTGTTATTTCTGCTAAGGTTTCGGTTTATTAAGAAATGAGCCTTCCATTTCGTTCCTTTGCTGACATTTACTATTTTACATTAGTTTTCATTACTATGTGGACGTTGAAGGGATAGATATGTTTCTTTTTTACGAAGAAGTCGAGAGTAAAATTCTGTATATATATGATAGGTTATAAATGTACAGAAAGTTTACTATTGCTTACAGGATATAGATATAGAGCACATTAACCGATAATGGTAACATTCTGTAAAAATAAATTTT
>OZ038478.1:109623946-109641446 GCA_964036315.1 Acanthosepion esculentum
CATTTGGAAATAAATCTGATGATCCACTGTCCTTTAAAAGGGCTGTGGTGAAATAATTTATTATATGGAACCTTAAAGCAATCTGTTTTTATTTAAATTATATATATATATATATATATATATATATATATATATATATATCAGAATATTTCCCAGAAGGAATGGAATACAGATACGATTAAGGAACTGTACATTTTCTTCAATAAGATGTTCGATATGTTAAGCGTTAATACTATTAAATAAACAAGAACGACTACGCAAGCACCAGTCACCACTAAATATACATATAAAATTTATTTTAATATATTTATTACTATGTTTTGTGTCCGCCTAATATTCACAAAGTTATACATCTAATCCAAGTCTTTCCCTCTCTGTTCAATATTTCCTATCGTCTAATTCTGAAAATATACTATTTACCTCTCTGTCTTCATATATAATAATAACTTTTTGCATGGAATCTATACAGTTAATTTATGTATGTTATATTAGTAAAAGATAAGAGATTTGTTGTTTTCAAGTTGGCGAAAATCCCAGGTTTATTTGCATATGGATTATGAATTATCCGTGGATCATAAAGGATTACAAAATATCCAAAGAGGATGAATTTTGGAACGTGGTATCTCTAGATTAGTGAATCTGGAAAAAATAAAATAACTTTCATGGAGAATCCCTCATAATCTGATTTATTCGCGCATTGCCTAAGTCAGGGATTCGAATTCGACTATGATCCATAACGTCTGAAAGCGCCACATGTCTTCTAATCCATAATCATCGAAATTCTTTAAGACAAAACAAGATTATCGACAACACGCCACACCCCGAATTCCACGCTGTATATATATATATATATATATATATATATATATATATATATATATATATGTATGTATGTATATAAAAAATTGCGGTACATATTACGATCACTTGCTTAAATATGTTACAACATTTTGTTGAAGTATGGTTTCTCATGTTACCAGATTTTAAGCTAATCCCGTAATTAATTTTATAACTGTTATGGGTCCATACCCATAACTACAGAATGAACTCTTCCTTACACTATGTATACTACACCTCTCACGAGAGAGCGACGAATCGAGTCGATCCGATAGTAGTTCACTCCAAACCAGACTGACAGTCATACTAACACCTTCCACATCTTGTATTATTATTCCTTGTAATATAGCTTCGTTATTTCTATTCTTGTGTTCGTATTGTTCTTCCTTGGTCGTAATCTGGACCATAACAATAACCTTCTCTCGCCATTATTATGAAAATGTAATAGAATTCATATTCTGCTAACCAACTTGATGTTTCCAAATGTGCAACACGTGTAAGGCAAATAATATTTGAACATATAACAATCGCATTTTAAGAAAACAGTGTAAATATATGATTTTCTTTCCCCCGATAAACTTTTGATTTATCGATATAGCTTTTCCCCCGTTAGTATTTGAAAGCTATCCCGGGAAAAATAATCTCATTGACTTTATATAATGAATACTCCCGTTTCTCGCAACGGCTGTCGAACTGTTTTATACGATTCTACATATTTCTATTCACGATGTCGCTGTGTTTTGGCTAATATAGATACGAGTTTTCGATTGACACCGGAGGAAATAATTTCGAAGTCCATAAAAATGCATAGCTGTTGATACACAGGAGTAATGAAGGATTTCTTATTATTTGAAATCTTGCTAATAATTAAATATATAATAATTAGAAATATTTTACTAAATGTTATTTCCAAAAATGTAAATGTCAAGCAATCGGGACGTATATTTAAAATGGTCTCGAAAAAGATTAAATGACATGCTCAAATTTAATTGTAATTTGGCCTTCTGAAACTTTTTGCTAACGATTACTAACATAAGCTGTATATTTATTTATAAATAAGTGACGCTTTTTGCAATTTAGGGAGGCCATGTTTTGAGAGATTAGTTTCAGTTTAACACACATGATCTTGCGTTATGTTCTGCAATGTGGAAAAGATGAGAAAGCGCAAAACCGGAAAAAATGTGTAAACCTAAACCAAACCAAAATAGATAAATTTTATTCAAACATAATGCATATATATATATATATATATATATATATATATATATATATATATATATATATATATATATATATATATATATATATATAAGTATGTGTGCGTGTATGTATGTATATATTAATATATATATATATATATATATATATATATATATATATATATATATATATATATATATATATATATTTATATATATATATGGGTATAAGGATATATGTTTTTATATAACAAGAACAATTTTAGAAGAAAGAAGTATGACAAATCGTTCTATAGAAGTCCTTCTTAGTTCATATTTAAGTTGATGCGCACTAAGGAAAGAGAGAAACTGACTATTTTCAATTTAAAATATATCTATTTTTAATACGTTTTTGGTATATAATCGACGCCATTTCATATATTTTAAACAGTGTGAATTACGTCGAACGGACTGTACACACAAGCGATTTAATGAACGAAATATGCTCTCCATTCATGTGTGATATACTTTAGACAGTTCGGCCATAGAAACATTACAGGCTAGCAAGCATCAACTACCATTTTGAAGAATACACGTTAATCTCGTTGAGATTTTATCGAACGCCGATATCTCCTTTTTTCCTATAAACAAATGGAACATCCATAGTTTGCAAATCTTTTACGTCTTAATTTTTCAGAATATTTTAGAGCGTCCTCCAATTCAGAATTTGAAAACTGGATGTTATTTGCTTGTTCCTCGTTGTAACATATGTGTATTAATAAATTACCGGGATAGGTATCCGACATATTTGACATTAGTCGGAGACTCTCACCCATTGTCTCTCAGCGAAAGCAAATTTGTAACCCATTAAATACGAGATATAAGCATTACCAGGGCTCATTTCAGCAGGAAGAGCTTTTATTACTAATTTGCAGCAGCCGACAAATTCACTTTCTTCCAAAATGCTTAACCTAGGAGAGGGGGCGTATATATATATATATATATATATATATATATATATATATATATATATATATATATATATATATATATGTAATAGTAAGATTAGAGATTCTCTCTTAATTAATTTTTCAACATTCATTCAAAATTCAAAAGATTATGGATATTTTACTACAACATTTTAAAACACAGGTTTTCAAGGGGATGTTTCTCATGTCTTCTATTTATTAAATGCTCTTTCTAATACTCATGGTGATTTCCTTCCTAACTTTCGTTTCAAACTTTCTGGAGAGTTTTCTTGATTTACCTCGTGTTATATACCGTACCTATGAACACTAATGCGTATGTCCCAGTCTTCATGAATACTTTGGACATTATTGTACGAGTGGGCAATCTGCTGCCAAAGTTGGCAGGGTGAGTTGTCAGAGTGGGATGCACTTGCCATGTCGAACTCTCTTTGGGCAGAGAGAAACCCGGACGAAGCTCTGCCGAAAAGCAGAGTCTTGTCCATGGATGTAGACAGATACCCGATGCGGCATCTAAAGGCAATTTTTTCCCCAGCCCACCGGCTCGAAATTCCCCACATTAAATTTGTCCTTGTCCTTAATCCTACCCCGTGGGGAGGCAGGTAAATATCGCAATATGCTGTCTATTTAGTCCACCACTAACAGTTATTTACCTACTTCACGCCGCTGTCGAGTTATTTTATTTTGTTGACGTTCCATAGTTTACCGTTTCATTTCCAGGCTCGGTTTTGGTTTTTCCTCATTCAGTAACCCTTTCTAGGTTACAAAACGTTGGTTATCAATTTCGGTTGTTGCAGCTGTGATACGATTTTTTAAAATTTTTTGATAAACGTTTAGTTTGTGATTCTGTAGCGCCAGGTTAAGATGTGACCAAGAACAGTCCTCTTCAAGAAACAGTCTTAATTCGCTTGAAGCCATATTTGATTATTGATGTGAGAAAAGTCTTTATATAACCGATAGTTTAGATATTTCTAAATGTGTTGGATGTCATGCGTAACATCCATATGAATGTTTACATATGACAAGGTTACATAAGACATGCTTCGGGTTTGCAATGTTGGTCAAATCTACCTGTTATCTCCTATACTAAACTGCCATAACAGATCTATACGCCGAAATATTTGATGTATTTCAAATTTATTAATTCCAATATTCTGAATGAGTTTATGCACATAAGATAACGGATAAATGATTGGCGAGAGCATTATCGTTCCTGAATAAAAATATGATCTTCACTTCATGCTTTTTCTACGCTCATACTACTCCACAGCGTAAGCCTTTACCTTGACTATCTCTTTTGCCTTGTATTCCTGAACATTAGTATAAAACATGTGTGTGGGGATGTGCTACTTATAAGGTCTCCGAATGACAGAAATTACTTTTGTAGAAATTTACTCTTTGGCCATATGCTTAAAAGCGAAACGTGTCGAGAAGTTATATAGAAATAGTGTTCTCAAATGATGTAAGTTTTTAATATTTTTCTGATCGTATTGATATGTTACAAACAGACATGATTTTATATCCATCACTCCGTTTAATACAAATTTTTATATCCAACTTGAATACAGAACAATTCTTATTCACATTTGTTTCACCTCAACTGTTATTATTATTATTGCTCATAAGAATCTGTAGTAGTTGATGACATTTAAACAAAATCTAAATATTTTATTAAATTGTTCTTACTCTTAGATATCTTGTTTTATATCAATATTAATCATTGTTTTTCCTTTCTAATTTGTCTGTTGCAGAGTCAGCCCGTCCATTGAGCTTGTTTTTCGGTTGATTTTTCCCATGACGACGAAAGCGCTGGAAGTTCTTCTATGGCTTCAAACAGGCCTGGTGTTGGCCGTAGCGGTCGTGCTGCGCGTGACATCGGCCGAATGTAAGTTCCCCAGGTTCATGCACACAGAGCAAAATGCCTGGGTGCGCGGATACGAGAAGGGTGACCGCTTCGTTGCCTACTTCCAGGACGGTATAATGAAGGCCAGTAGCTGCCGCGCGAACCAGTGCGTTCTCTACGAACGCAAATGTATCGAGGAGCTGCCCAATGGCCAGTATATCGCATCCCACTCAGAGCAGCACCACGCTCCAAGGTTCCTGTGCCTAGAATTCGTGCGTCGCAGCGAGATCATCGTCCAACTGAAACAGTCCGAGCTCTCTTCTAACCAGTACCCATCGTTATGCAAGAAACTCGTGCTTGATCAGTGGCCGCTCGTGCTGCTGGAAAAGCTACTAGACCACAAAGTTGGTTGTCCATTTTCAGGTGGCTATAACCTACAAATGTTCGACAGCAGTGGCACACCATTGTGCCCGCAGGAAATTGTTCCTATCCGTTTGGAAAGCGAATGCGAATCCGGTGAAGGGATGATGATTCATTTTAGAAAGGAATTATGCATTCACCCAGATCTGAACATGGAGGTGAAACAGAAGCTCTACTGTCTCGCTCACTGGGCAGAGGGGAAATATCGCTTCATCATATTGAGAGAGAAAGACCGACGTGATCATATCTGGTCGCTGCGTATTAAAGAACCAGTGTCAGAGATTAAAGACGCGGCCCTTTTCATGGTTCCGGTCTGCGATGCGGAAGATACCATCACCCAGACGAATATGTATCTCCAGTTGAAGCTGGACAAATATGTTGTCTCGACGACCTGCGCTGACGAATTCAAAGACTGTTCCCAGTACGTCCAATTCTGCGACTCTGGCTATCGACAACACTGCTCTAATTCCTGCCGGGACTGCCGTCCTGACGTCATCAACCTATGCCCATTCTCGGAACGCCTCCGTAGCACCTGGGTGCAGAGCATGAAAAAAAACAAGCAACTATCCATCAACATTACTCACTACCATATTTATATACAGTCGTTGGGCATGTTTCATTGTCTGATGGCGAAGGGAAAGAGTACTTCCGGCACGAATGTCTTGCTTCAACTGTTCCAGAATGGTTGTTATCCGCGTTACACTTGCCTACAGATCGAGAAAACGGCACCGTCCGTTATAAGGTAAGGGAAAATACATTTTATTCAAACATATGTAGATGAGTATTTTCATGTAGAGGTTACTATTGGAATAAATATAGGAGTATGCCTGTTCACGTGTACATATATATATATATATATATATATATATATATATATATATATATATATATATATATATATATATATATATATAAGTGACAGTCTGTTTCATGCTAAATGCAAGCGTCAGGCCACGAGTGCTGTTATTTTTCTCGGCTATTTATATATACGGGTCAGTGGTGAATAGTGGGTAGTCTATTTTGACGGTTACTTTACCTGAAGTCGTGTATTTGTTTATTTATTTATTTAGTTCTGTCAAATTATTTTGCTTGTTTTTATTTATTTTTATTTTTTTATCTTATATATTTTTTTTTTTTATTTTTTTATTTTGATAGGTGTTTTTATTAACGTAATAAAGATTTGTTTATATAGCTTACTTAATAGTTTTGTTTTTGTTTAGGAAGATAATTAAAGCTATTTGTTCAATTTTGGGGTTGATTGATGTGTTTTGTTCTGACTATTATTTTGGCGGGAACAGTTTTTAATTTATTTGGATTGATTCTCTTTATTTGTTTTTTCTAAACGGCTAGTTTATCGGTATCGGTTGTTAGTTTATTTATATATTTGGATGTATGTAGATCAATTTATTTTACTAGTTGTTATATATTTGTTTTCGAAAACGGAAAAAATAAATAAATACATAAACTACGAAAAAGGAACTACGAAAAACAAAGAAAATTAAAATGGAATATTTCCTCCAGACAGAAGAGCAAAAGAGAAATCAAGCCAAACGACCATACCACAAAAGAAAACAACAAAACACTGACCACCACACAGCCATTGCAAACAAAAAACAAACCAAATAAATACACCAACAGACAATCACCAGCACCACAACCAAAAATAACAACCCTGCCACCATCACCGATAGCTAGAATCTCAAAACAAACACACACACAAAACAAATCACTAATTTCCGCACAAACATACACAAACCAAAACACAGCAGCCCTTATACAGAACGCATAATCCCATTAGACATCCCAGACCACCCAGATTAGCCCCTAGTAGACAATCAACAGCAAACACACTCAACCTTAAAAAAACGGGATAAGCCCCCAACCAGGACACTTGGATGGAGGTGTAGCATCCCTAATGGGAGACATGATGCAAGCTTTCGAGCTTTTACGAAAGAACTTCGCCATGCTTGCAAATACAAACTTGACCTATACTGGCAAGTTATAAATCTAAGTAACAATAAATTTTCACTCAACACATTCAGGTTATTAAATAAAGGACTAAGCTTTTGCCCTAGTCCCCCAAGGTTTGATAAAGACACCTTGGCAAAGGACCTGAAATCCTTCTTCAGAAGAATATGGCTAAAAGCCCACTACGGATACAATGATTACACACCTTCCCTACTTGATACATTAAGAGAGAAGGATACTACATACACCTCACAAAACACAGACATTACTATACAGACATTTGAAATAGTCGTAGCAAATGACATAAAGAAAGCAATAGCATGTAAGCTGCCACGTAACAATATTACTGAAGGGGAACGTATAGCCTTTGACACGCTGACACATAGAGATGACCTAATCATAACACAGGCTGACAAATAGGGTACCACAATGATCTGAGGAATAAAAGAATACATCAAAGAGGCCAACACTCATCTAGCCAACAAAGGAACCTATAAAAGCTTACCTACAGATTCTCTTTCCGAATACCAAAAAGAATTAACCAGCTCACTAAACATAATGCTTCGCAAAAATCTAATTGACAAGGAAACATGCACAACACTTACTTCCACAAACATCAGACCTGCTCGCTTCTATCTCCTTACTAAAATACACAAAAGCAACAACCCAGGAAGGCCGGTCATTTCATGATTCAACTGCCACACGTAGACCATTATATACAACCCCTACCTAAGTAAGTAAAATCCTACATCAGAGACACAACAGATCTACTGAACAAAATTAATCACATACAAACAGTTCCAGATACCGCTATTCTAGTGAATATGGACGTAAGATCACTCTATTCAAACATTAAACACATTGAAGGGCTAACCGCCCTTCATGAAGCACTTACTAAAAGAAGAAAACAAGACATCTCCCACATAAGTTATCATAAAATTCATGGAGCATATTCTTACAGTGAATACATTCAACTTCAATGGAGCACACTACCTTCAAGTAAGAGACTGTGCCATCGGCACCATTGCAGCTCCATCATGTGCTACAATATTCATAGAAAATTTGAGGAGACCCATATCTATCCCCTCATCGGTAGCGACTGTGTATTCTATGCAAGATATATCGATGATATATTCTTTGTATACAAAGGCAATGACGACAAACGTATCCAATTCCTCATGACCCTAAACACAGTGCACGACTCAATTAAGTTTGACAATGAAAAATCCACCAGATCGGTAACATTTTTAGACAACTGCATTTACATAGATGAACACAGGAAACTACAAACGACACTACACACTAAAATCCCCGACACCCACAACTATCTATACTTAATTCTTCCCACCCTAAACACATCAAAGAGAACCTTTCCTATTCACAAGCACTTAGACTCAGAAGGATATGTTCCAAAAATGAAGAACTAAATAAACACATTGAAAATCTGGAGCATCAATTCACAACACGGGGCTATAAATAACACCTAATCAGCAAACAAATAAATAAAGCAATTTCCACACCTAGAGAAGACACCCTAATGTACAAGATTCAAAATAAACCCAGCCGCATCCCTCTAGTAACGACTTTCAACCCCACTGTGCCTCCACTATCCCAAATAATTAAAAGTCGCTGGCAAATACTACATCTCAAACCAGACCTAAAAAAATTGTTTGAGGAACCCGGCCTTCTAGCATATCGTAGACCTAAGAACCTAAAAGAAATCATAGGTAGTAACCACATTTCAGGAGACAAGATAATCCGTAATAAACTAACAACAAAAACAACAGGATTTTCCCAACAATGTAACAACAAAAGAAGCTTATGCTGCAACAACATAAAACACACAAATTCATTCACTACCTCAGTCACTAAATCTACTTTCAAAATCTACCACGACTCTAACTGTAGAAGTCATAACATAATTTACCTCCTAGAATGAACACTATGCCAGAAACAACACGTAGGAAAATCTGAATGGCCCTTTCACTACAGAATTAATAGTTATCGCAATCGAATTAAGTCGACGCCTCATGAAATATTATTACCTGCAGAACAACATTTCCGCTTAGAAAAACACGATTTTAAAACCCATGCCAAATTCACTATAATTGAGAGAATAGAAAAGTCCAGAGCAGATAACATTAGAAGAATTTTAGAGTTCCATGAAAATAAGTGGATATAACGTTTAAAAACGTACTATCCAGTCGTGCTTAACCATAAATTTAACAATATAGATTTTATTAATATATAACCCTGCAAATCAAATCTTATCCACATTTCTCACCCACACAAGACAGACATGCTTACGGAGGTGTTAAGTCCTCACACTTATACACACACCCACACGAATATACACCTTTACACACATCATACTCACTCACTTCCTAATGAGCCAAATGATAACACACACCCATAGCAATATACACATTTGCACACATCATACTCACTCACTCCCTAAGAACCAAATAACACACAAACACTTAACAGTGACACGTCTCCTTTCCAGGAACCAATAAAACTGTCAAAATGAACAAGGGAATTCAGAACAGCATGAATCCATCCAGCTCTTATCTCAAATAACAACTTAAAATAGTCTGTTTCACCAACACAAAGACTGACCAAAATCCATGTTAAAAAAATTTTAAAAAACAAATAAAACTACAGACAAAGTTCATTTTCTCCATCAAGACATTAATTTCTGTAATTCACTGCTACCTGCACGCAGAAAATTATTTTTTTCCTCTAGGATGGCCATGTTAGACGAAACTAGTCGAGGAATCTAAATGAAATAATAATAAAAACGAAGGAATGTTAATATACAACCCAGCGTGTTTGAAGATTTTAATTTTTTAATATTTTTTATTGTTCAATATATATATATATATATATATATATATATATATATATATATATATATATATATATATATATATATACTATTTTAAAAACAAGGAATTTATTAACGGTAATAGTCCCTAAGGCCCTTTCGTCCAACATCTCATCAGGAGAAAATCGTTGGAAAAATTGATAAATTAAACGAAAAGAGCAGCAACGAAAATGAAGAGCAAAAAAAAGATAAAAAACACGCTAAAATCAATAATGTATCAGTATAAATACTTATAACGAGGGGAGGGGAAATTGCGTTTAAATAAATAGCGATGGACAGTTAAAATAACATATCCCCCAACAAATTAAGGGACTTCACAAAATTCCTTCTGCCGGCAAAGAGAAGGTTTCCGTAATCCTATACGGATTGATTACAAAATCTTCAAATGATTGTTGGAACCAGCTCTGTGAATAATTTTGAACCACTCTTTCGTATATGATTTGGCACAGGCTTTACATCTACTAGGTGTTGCGCAATAGCCGATTCCATATTTGCAGAGAGAAGATAACACATGTTATCTATTCTGTCAAGTCGTATTTTAGAAGGTACGTATTGATTAATTCTTGTTTCCAAATTTAAGGTTATACGCCCCACATAAACAGTAACGCACTGGTAATTAAATTCATATAACAAATTACTAAATTTGATGTAGGGCAATTCATCCTTGCGAAACGACGGAAACGCAAACATACAACGCAAAGCAACAGAAGGAAAACAATCAGAAACCGACGTATTAACTTGCTTAACTAAGCCTTGACCCTTATCCTCAATCCAAGGAATCTTCAAATAAACCGAACATTAAGAAGCCACCAGGACTTTAGGAGAATGAAATTCCGTACTCTTCTTATTAATAATATAATTAATAAGGGCTTCTGGGTAGCAATTACTAAGCAAAAGCTTCCTAATCTTCTCAAATTCACAATGCAGTCTAGTAGGAGAACAAATTTTTAGCGCCGTGTACACCAAGGTTTTAATAACATTAATTTTCCTTGATGTAGGTGCAAACGCACACCAATTCAAATACAGGCCAGTAAAGGTAGGTTTACGATAAATACTTGTAAGAAAACCCCCGCAAATACACTTAACAAAAATGTCCAAAATGGTAAACAATTGTCCTTCCATAGTGAAGGACAAAGCCTTATATAGTTAAGTTTATTAAAAAATGTTTACGGCCTCACTTTCATATATATATATATATATATATATATATATATATATATATATTATTTACATTATTTGGACTGCAATCCTCATCTTCATTGATGTATCCACACCGTTTCTGCCATTTCAAATTATTGACGAATTTGGCGTTAAGACCTTCGATTGTCCAGTGACTAGACCCAAAGGGTTGTGAGTTTAATACCACACTAAAGCAGTGGTGAACCAAAAATCTTCGTGAGCCGAATTAAAGGAAAATAACTGGCCGACCTGAAGAGGCATAACACGTAGAACTAGAAAATCTCACCCGTTGGACGAAATAAAGTGTTCAGTTCGAAATTCCTATCACCTAGTGAAGGCCGGAGTGTACAAAGGCCAAAACAATCTGAATATTTCAATAAAGATGGTGATAAATAATGTAAATAATGTAAATGATCATAATACCTTATCTCATATAAATATATATATATATATATTCATACACATATATACATATATATACATATATATATACATATATACATATATGTACATATATATACATGTATATATAGATATATTTTAAGACATTTTTATGTTCATACGTTCTCATATATATATATATATATATATATATATACATATATATATATGTATGTAGACATATATATAGATATATATACACACATATATATATAGATATATATACACACATATATATATATATATATACATACATATATATACATATGAATATACATATACATTTACATATACATAATATTTTAATATATTTTCTATTTATACATTATTTTTATAGATACAAATATTTAAGTAAATACTCTGTTTTTATAATAAACACTATTAAGAATCGTCCTGGAATCTAAGACTTATTTAGCCATAGCTGTGAAATTACATCTTTTAAAATTATTTAGTAATAGAAACGCTATAGTGGAAATATCGAAAAGCGTTTAGCTAATATCTCAACAAAATACAAAGTAATTGAAACGATAAAGACCTGAGACATCACTTTAGTTATATCACGGAACAAAATTCGGGTAAATTTTAAAGGGTAGTAAAACAATAATTAGACTGAAAAGAAGTAATTTGTAGCTGCTAGTTTGGCGAATCTGAGCAAAATGAAATGTTGCAGAATATGTACTTTGGAGGAAGAGTTGCATAAAATCTAATTACTTAAGTCTAATGTATATTTTGTGAGGAGTAGAGTGCTATTAACATTATCTCTGACCAAAATCAGTGATACTGATACAGAGGTTAAGTTTAGAATATAAAATATTCTCTACGTACTCTTTCATCGACCAATCAAAGCTTATTGTGAATAAAATCTATGTTCTCTATATATAAATAGAACAATCTTTGCATATTACATTTCTACAGCATCGGAATCAAAGTCTCTTACTAAGAAAGTTAAATATCTTACACTCTTGAATCAAATGATCGATTTTATTGGCTAACTTTAAGAAAAATTTCTAGGTAAAATAGAAATAATTAGAATGAAATAAATAAAAATAGGAGAGAAGAACAGTGCTTGCTCAATAGCCAAGATTTGACTAAACTGACATCCGGTATGACTTGACACAAAGGAAACGTGACGGAAACGCCCTTGACACATACCACGTTCTTTACATTAGATCACATGTTATGAGAACTCCGTGATTAGTTCTACGATTTCGTTGACTTGTGAAGAAGTTTCTTTTTTCGTCATTCATTGTTGTCATTATCCTGTCTCAGGAGTGATGTGTGAGGCCCTATTTGTACACCCATAATAAACGATTTAACGGAAAATCGTTGAAATTCGAAATATGGACGGTCGTGTCAGGCTTCCGGATCCCCAATGCGTATTATCTTTTAATAGTTGACTGGGAGTAATTTTTTTTCTCATGCCAACTTGACTGATTTCGTTTTATCTTTTTTTTTTAATTTTCTTTATTATAATCTGTTTGCATTTCTTCTAAATTTCTAATTGTTAGATCCGTACCGAACAATCACAGGTTTCCAAATTCCAGTTGCACCTTTGTATCCGCATTTTCAGTAACTGTTCGCAGTTTCTTGACATTTCCTCCATTTTCTGCTTCGCATTCTTCTAGCGTATTCTTTCTTGTTCATAACGCCGTCTACATTGCCCTTTTAACAATCGTAATATTCTTAATATTACCATCTTATATTTTCTGATTAATCACACCTCATCTAGAAATGCAAAACTCATACGTTTTAGTAGTCGCAATATTTATTAATGTTTCTATCTATAAAGATGCAAATGCATCCTGATATTTAAACATACATAATCACGTATCATTTCACAGATCTTAAATTCTCCTTGTATTTCCTTCTGTCTGCGACATCTCTCTCTGTAACCTGTTTGGTGTCTGAAGACGACGTGGCTTCTTAGGCCATCATATGATATTAATTACAAAGCACGCATCTGAAATGATATCCGTCGCAATGTTACTGTTCAATACTAAACAATTATCTCTCTCCCTCTCGCATACATACATATATACCTAAACACACACACACACATATATTCTTTCAGCCCAAGCAATGCGAGAAATGCACTTATAAGCTAGCGAATATTGCGAGAGATATAAATTCACAAAACGTTCAAGATTAAGAACCAAGGAACAAATGATGAAAATTGACAATACATTTAAATATTTGAAGATCGTAGCCGACATGGAATCAAGAAACGCGAAGAGAATTCCAAAATCGAGAAGAGCGAGAAATTATTATGAAAGATTTAAGATTTGGTCTCGCAATTTAAACAGTAACATTGTAAGAACTAACGGGCAAAGTAGTACTATGCTTACATTCGTGAAGTCGAGGCACCAAATAGGACAATCAGAAAATTACCCTGAAATTATTCATAGAAAAGGTACAGATCCATTACGATGCATCTATCTACACGAAACAAATTTCACCAGATTTATTCCTCACTCTTTGCAATAACGTTTGTGGAAATAGACCCAGATAAAGCAGGCATTCGAAACTTTAAAGTACAATCTAATAGTGAATCAAAACATAGAAATTTATGCCTTAGTTTTTAAAAAACGAAGTACATCCCTTCCAGGGTTTAGGAGCCATATTACACTATTTCTATATCACTTTTATATATTTCGGCATTATTAATTATTTTATACAATATTGTAATCTATAGCATCATAATAATTTTTTATTTTTAATTCCTAGAATAATAATTTCTGTGCATACTAATTCATTTTGTATCTTGTTTAAATCAAATATTTATGATTATACAAAAAATGTTCATTTGCAGAGAAAATATTATTTGTAAAAATTATTCACCTTTTCATGCATAAGATTGTACACAATTTTCAAAAGACTGACATTAATTGTCCGGCTAACAATATAAACCACGGCGAAACCAAAATGTAATATTTTGGTAATTCATGACTATGACAAAATGTAACGTAGTTGGTACGGAACGTATGATAGATGACTGTCCTGGGTAGTCAAGGTATTGACCACTCTCAAACTTGGATATACTGAATGCCAGATAGACTGTCAGGCTTATCGTTGGCTATTGTCATATCTGTTAATTTTCCAACTCCATACATTTACACACACACACACGAATGTGTTTGTAGCTGTGAAATAAAATCCTTATATAACCTTGATAAAGTAGAAAACGCGTCGGCTAAAATAAGTTTTCTTTTGTTTACATAACCGCGTGCACACACACACACACACACACACATATATATATATATATATATATATATATATATATATATATATATATATATATATATATATATATATATATATATATATACAAAAAATAGAATAATGAATTGTGCATTAATAACCACATCTACAGGCTTACATATTTACTACTGCAGACACAGAAAACTTCCCGGTAGATTTGTGTGTCTCTCATATTTTGCGAGTTGATAACAGCTTTCTTTTAGTTGGATTATCTTAGTGGATAGTTTTAGATTAGTGACGAATTTGTATCTGATGAAGTCGAGGTAGTTTCCTTTCGTTTTCCCGTTCATTCAGGCATATTCGGCTTATTCATGTGTATTTTGTTTGTTTTTCAAAATATTAGTAATTATGTTGGTTAAATATCTAGATTTAACCGTTAGGTTAATTCTTATATTTTTCCTTTTACGCCTGCAGAAATATATTTCCGTTTATTTCTTCCCAGCCAACTACGTTCTTAAAAATTTATATGAAACCTCAATCGATATCATGCTTACGCTTTTTGAAATCTGCTCTTTTATTGCCCTTTCTAATCATTAACCTCTTCCCATTCTTTTCATTTCAGTAATCGCCATGCTTTATTGATACACTCACACACACACAAACACACACACACACACACACACACATATATATATATATATATATGTGTGTGTGTGTGTGTGTGTGTGTGTGTGTGTGTGTGTCTGTGTGTGTTTGCACATATACACACACACGTATGTATGTATTATTTCTCTCATTCATGCAAGTAATCTTTGTGTTTTACAGATATCGACTTGGTCGGAGTATCGAATGGCCCTTAGCCTATCCGGGGGATTTAAAAACTTTCATTTGCAAAGACGACCATTTTGACTACAGTCCCGATGTTCAGGCCGTCCAAAGAAAGCCGATGACCGTGTTGGTAAACCTGAAAAAGACCCACTCAGTGAACTGTAATCTAAACCCAGCCATTAACCGCTTCACAAGATTAAGGGATGAGAAATTTAGTGAATATTGTCTGTTGCACGACCCCAGTATCAACTCGGACCGGATTGTGTTGCACCACCTTAACAGCTCGTCGAAGCCCAAGCAAATCAGCTTCGCATGTCTTGCCTCCTTCGACATCAACCAGCAGACAAAGGCAGTCGTTCTGAAAGCCATGCATCGCAAGAATCATTTTGTCTGCTGGGTATTCACCGCTCGTAATAAGATCCTCGTGTTACCCCCGTCAGATTGCACAAACACCACAGCCCACGAACAACCTATCACGGAGAGGAAGGAGGACGAGGCGTCTCAGTTCTTGGTCATGAAAGACGTTTCACGGACTTGTGAAGAGTTTTGTCTGACATCCACGCCCCACAACAACATGGTCAACACAACCTTGCTGCCCTCCAGTAGCTCTTGGGATAACAGTTCAGGCCCCAACCACGTCAAGGCTGAGCAATCATCTAAGTCGCCTGCGTCGTTAGGTTACGATTGCAGAATCCACCACAGACTGTTAGTCGTCTTCATTCTATTTTTACTGATTTCTCTCGTCTGCATGCCCGCATAAAGAGCGATCAGTTTGTGCGCGAGTGAGCGTATGTTAGCCAAAATAATTTCAAATAATTCAGTTTTTCGTCCAACTCTACTGGTTTTTCCGTGAGTGTGAATATATCATGGCGGAAATGGATTTTTGTGTGACAGGCGATAAAATACCTGGATTCGAAAAGAATATAAATTAAAAATGACAGAAAATGAAAAAATATATAAAACTGAAATTGTTATTGGCCAAAAAGCGTATGTGTAAACTAAATAAAAAAAATGAAAACAGAAACAAAAAATATGAAATTTTAAAGCAACAAAAAACCACTTAAATACGCCAAAAAAAAATATATCCAATAGAAAAAACTCTTTTGAAAAAAGATGGGAATATTATCTTAACAAAAATTACGACTTAAAGTAATAATAAATGAATGTTGACAAGAAAATAAGACAATGAAATCTGCGTTGTGAAAAACATTGAAATAATACTTTTTTAAAAAATTGAAACCTCGGATGTGAATAAGACAATTGAAACCTCGAATGTGAAGAGGCAAATTGAAACGCATCTCGACAGAGATATGTCTCAAAGATTAAAAAAGAACTAACGAATTAATATACTGAATTCAAGAAAAAAGCAGTTGTTTGGACACGGCTTTATCAAATATTCATCTCGCTTTGTATGTTATTTTTATGAAAATCAAATGATAAAAAAGCCCTCCGCCTATCCTTGGACCGACATGCTTTTTTTAAAATTTATTTTTTCTTCGTGTCTGTTATGAAATGAAATTAAGATGAAATTAAGTTTTTGCATATTACATATCTAAAAATATATAGACGTGAATGTAATCGTAAGAATGTCATATGCACACATTGATATAGAAATAACAGTGCCATAAAGAAAGTTGGGAATCTAAAATAAATGTATTATTCGTGTACAAAATATTTTTCCGCGAATGTTTCAAAACGGAACAAAGCCCTAGCCATTGCTCCCCTACCGCAA
>OZ038478.1:109646446-109659417 GCA_964036315.1 Acanthosepion esculentum
TATATATATAGATCTAATTCCCAATTTAGTATTAAGCCTAAATTCATGCGGGCTAGTTTTCTAGGAGGATGTCTCATTAGAACAATTTCAATGAAAATATTTATAGATAAGACAAAGGTAATTCTAGATACAGGACCTATAAAATTACAGGCCATTATGTGGAATTTGTTGAGGATCTTGACATATATAGCAGGAACAATCTCGAAAATTTCAGCCAAACCTTACTAAAATTAATTATGAATACTGTACAAATGTTTTAATATATGCTCTGTAGATAGTTTAAAATATTAGGGTTTGTACCAATAGTTCTTAATACTTATTTTTTTAAAAACTCTCAAGAACCTCACAACTTTGTTACCTCCCCTAAAACTTTACTCAGACTAATTGCCCTAAACTCAGCCGTCTTCATTTCACTAGTAAAGAATATTAACTTTCAGATGAACACTGCAATTTTGTCTTTGAAAATGGCGAACATTGTCCGTGAATATGAAAGGACCCAATTAAAAATAAGTAGACAAAATGTAAATTATTCAATGAACATACCTCAAAAATATATTCTGCCAAAATATACGCAATATATATATATATATATATATATATATATATATATATATATATATATATATATATATATATATATATATATAGAGAGAGAGAGAGAGAGAGAGAGAGAGAGAGAGAGAAAATAAAATTGTGTGATATGCAGACTTGCATATAAGATATAGATAAAACTGGTTTCTCGTATGAGTGAAAATATTTTTACTATCAAGTATTTAGCATGTATTAAAATCGACTCTGTATATTTGTTGTGTTGTTCAGATGGATAAGTGACAGCGGTTCGAAATATGAAATCGGAGAGTAGAGTTCGAATTCAGACTCCTTGCATTTTTTTATGCGATTATACTCTTGGGAAAGTTAGGAATCCATCTGCTCTCCCAGCTATGGTTTATATAATGCTTTGCGAACTGTCATTCGTGAGCAATTTTGTATCTTTTGGACGAGTAAAAATTCACAGTACAATCAACCGTCTTATACACGGAAGCGGCCAGTGACTGAGTTAAAGGGAAGCATTGTCAGTTGACGTCATCAATTTCTAAGAAACAACACAGTCAAGAGCAAAGTTAAGCGCATCTGTAAACGCCTGACGTCTAGAACATTTATTCATTTTATTGGAGAAAATTCTTCGAAGTACTTATCACATATAACGTTATCGATTGCCTCATTTCACGAGCAACACGGAGAGGAGCTGACGAAATTCAGCTGCTTCAGGAGAAACAAAACATGAAAGAGGTAAAGAAAATAGCCAAGGAGGGAAGTTTGTCGGAGTTTGCCTCCACGAATGAGATAAAATTAGTGCTGGTGATGTGGAAAAATATGCAAGAATTTGTGGGAAAATACCACTCACAGAAATTCAGTGCAAGTCGTGCGGCTTCTTTCTTCAACGAAAGTTTTGTTTACTATTTTCGAGGCATTTAAAATCAAGAAGCTATTTTTAATGCTTGATCCGAGAAAACGGTTGTATAATCCATTTTTCAGTAGGAAGAATCCATTTAAGCAATCTAATGATTTATATCTTCTATATTTGTATAAGTTTTAGTACATTCAACTCAAGAAAACTCATCAAAACTCATATAGAACATGACAGAAATAATTACAATATGTAATAAAAAAGTTAATAATTTTTCTGTTTTTGATAGAGTCAGGCTCTGTGAAAACGTTCTATATGTTATGTCACTCATACAATATACTTTTTATAGGAGATTGAAATGTAGATCTTTGAAAATACCATGATATATGTGACAAACTTTCATCTACGATACTGACAATATTTACCACTTGATAATGATCGAGAGGATAGAAATACTCGAGAAATACATGAACTTTTTCAGACTTACATTTCAACATCATAGCGGGCGTTCTGGCCATAAAGACCACAACACGTCTAATCTTCCGCATTTGAGGTATGATACGCCTAACAAAATGCTCCCAAGAGAGCTGAATGATTATTTATTGAAGGCACTCTTGAAAAACAAAAAAAAATCCTTGCATCAACTATCTAAACTTCTGGGATGAGTAATTATTATTATTAACATTATTTACGTGCGGACTATTTTCCTTATATTTCTGACCACAACATTTCTGCCGTTGTGTCCTCCGGCATTCATCATCTGCTGGTCGACGTAATCTTTCGTTTATTTCGAACTGAACCATTTATTTAATATGCATTGTTGTATTTTTCTCGTTCTGATGATTTCGTTTCTTTCTTATTTAATACTGACCACTAATTGCCTGCTTTCTTGCCTATAATTCTAACTACATACTACTAAAACTGAGGATTGAAAACACATTTACTATACAGTCAAATTCATGAACCATGTTTGATTATTGTCCAGTGGAAACTTTGTAACCCCAGCAATATATCTCATAGAAGCGCAATGAGGTTTCTGTTTCACATTAAGGAGACAATAGATTACCTGAAAGTCAGTAAAATAATGGATATAATTTTCTGTTCGCCTTACTCGATAGGTGATCGTTTTATTACCCACCCAAAAATGATCAGAACCTTCATGACTAACTGATCGCTCTCAAAGAGACTCCCTGTTTCTAACCAAAATTAACTCTCATATATAAATCAATCGCAAATAAATCTGGCGCTTTTTACCATTCCAAAAAGAAACTTGTGAGTGATTAATTATTATTTTCCACTTTTCAACCCTTATCCCAGTAGCGATACATCGTCAGCCTTTCACTACTATATCGCTATTTATGTGGTAGATGTTAAGACTAGTTACATTCATTAGCGCTATCAGCTGGGATTTTCAAAGTTCGGAGTCGCCAAGCCGTGTCAACCTTGACAAATCATTTACATTCCTTTTGTGCTCCACTGACAGCTTCTTCTTCAGAAAAGTTAATTTGTGGAACAAACCCCGAGAAAATGCTTCCCTGAATACTAACAGGTCAATGCAAATGTTCGAACCTGATTTTCATTGTTATTATGAAATTACCTCAACTTGATACTGGCGTGTGTTTTGGTGCAGCATTATGATCTGTTCTAGAATAAAACATTGAATTGTTCAGTTGCAAGTCAAAATTTGTTGAATGTTGACGGTTTGTCCAGAAATGAATACCATAAAGATGGAGGATGAAAAGTTGTACTTTCGCCATCATATACTCTATGAATTTCGGAAAATAATAAGCGTAAGAACTGCGTAAAATACCTTCAGGTTTACAGCTCTTCACGAGGTCAAAGATAGTTTAGCAATATTCGTCAGCGTGATTTTAGACTAGACGATCAACCACACTGCGGAGGACATTCCGAAGTTGATGAAAAACCTGTGCTTGACATCTTGGAAAATGAAACGAAAATTCCGATGGAAGAGGTTGCTAATATATATATATATATATATATATATATATATATATATATATATATATATATATAAAAGTGAACATAGAAGTCAACACTTAGAGGCGACAGTCTGTTTCATGCTAGTGCAATCGTCAGGCAACTAGTGCTGTTATTTTTCTCGGCTATATCCGAGAAAAATAACAGCCGTTATATATATATATATATATATATATATATATATATATATATATATATATATATATAGCCGCGAAAAATAACAGCACTAGTTGCCTGACGATTGCACTAGCATGAAACAGACTGTCGCCTCTAAGTGTTGACTTCTATGTTCACTTTTATATTTACACACGCTCTATCTCTGATATTGAGCACTTTATCCCATAAATATAGCACACTTTAAGACTATATTTCTTCATATACCTATATATATATATATATATATATATATATATATATATATATATATATATATATATATATATATATACGTATTATACGTGCTATACATAAGTTAATTTACATACATTATTAATTTTAGTAAGGTTTGGCTGCAATTTTTTTTAATGTAGATAACTTCAAGAAGTTTTACTTTATGTTTATTATCGTCATGGAAAAGTATAGGTTTATTTTCAACAAGGATATTTCTGAATTGCGAATGTGGACAGGCAGGCTGTTGTATATGTTTAAAATTGTTTGAACAATAAACCATATCAAAATTTTCAGACACACTGGGTTGTATATTAATATTTTTTGTATTGTTATTTCAATTAGGTTTCTTGACTAGTTTCGGCCAGTATATGGCCATCATCAGGAGAATAAAATTCCTGCTTGTTAGCAGCAGTGATCTACAGGAATGAATGCCTTTCTGAGGAACTGAACATAATCTGTACTTTTCATTTGTTTTTTATCGTTAACTTTGGTCAGTCCTTGTATTGATCAAACAGCCACTTTTAAGTTGATTTTAAGTTAGTGGCTGGGGAAATTCAGAATTCCCCTCTTGGCCATTTTGACAGTGTTATTTGTTGTTGGGAATGGGATGTGTGTCTTGAGTGTACGTTATCTTTTAGTTTTTTTCAGGGGAGGCGTGTGTATGAAATGTGTAAGTTTATATGTTATTATGGGTGTGTACATAAGTGTGAAACCTCAACAACTCCGCAAGCATGTCTGTCTTGTGTGGATGAGAAATGTGGGTAGGGCTTAATTTATGGGGTTATATATTAATTCTATGTTGTTAAATTTGTGGTTAAGTCAGTCTGGACGAAGCGTTTTGAGTTGCAAAATCCATTTGTTTTCATGTCCCTCTAGTATTTATTAATGTTATCTTTTCTGTATTTTGATTTTTCAATTACAATTACTCTGTCATGGCTTTTAAAATTATGTTTTTTCTTGCTCAATATGTTGTTCTGCAGGTAATAATCTTTCGTGGGGAGCTGAATTAATTCGATTACGATAATTATTAATTCTGTAGTGAATGTGCCATTCAGGTTTTCCCACATATTGTTCAGGCATAGTGTATTACGGAATATCTTATCATCTGAAATTTGGTTACTACCTATAATTTCCTTAATGTTCTTTGGTCTACGATATGCTAGAATGCCGGGATCGTCAAACAAAATACTTAGGACTGATTTCAGATGTAGTATTTCCCAGCAAATTTTTGATTATCTGAGGAAGAGTGGTGTTGAAAGTGGTTATTAGAGGAATTTGTCTGGATTTATTTTTAATTTTATACATTAGGGTGTTTCCTCTGGGTGTGGAAATTGCTTTATTTATTTGTTCACTGATTAGGTGTCCTTTATAGCAACGTATTATGAATGGATGTCCGAGTTTTTGAGTGTGTTAATTTAGTTCTTCATTGTAGGAACATATACTTCTGAGTTTAAGTGCTTGTGAATAGGGAAGGTTCTCCTTGAGATTTTTTGGATGGGAAGACTTAAAGTGTATATAGTTGTGGGTGTCGGTGATTTTAGTGAGCAGTGTCGCTTGTAGTTTTTATCCATGTAGATGGGGGTATCTCTAAATTTTACCGATCTTGTTGAATTTTCGTGGTCAAAATTAATCGAGTCGTGTACTGTGTTTAGGGTCATGAGGTATTCAGTAAGTTTCTCCTCACTGCCGGTGTATATAAAGAATATATCATCGATATATCTTGCATAGAATATGCAGTTGCTACCGATGAAGGGATAAATATAGGTCTCCTGAAATTTTCCCATGGAGATTGTGACATATGTTGGAGCAGTAACGGTACCCACGTTACATCATCTTAACTGTAGGTAGTATTTTCCATTGAAGTTGAAAGTATTCAATATAAAAATATGTTCCATGAGTCCTCTTATAATTTCTGTGTGGGATTATTGTATTTTTATTTTAGTAAGTGCTTCTTTAAGGGCGGTTAGTCCTTTGATGTCTGAATAAAGTGAACTTACATCCATGGTTACTACAGTAGTATTTTCTGGCACTGTATATGATTAATTCTGTTTAATAGATTTGTTGTGTCTCTGATGTAGGATTTTACATCCTTAGCTAGGGTCTGTACGTAATGGTCTACGTATTTGGATATTTTGGTTGTGTGGCAGTTAAATGATGAACTGACCGGCCTTCCTGGGTTGTTGTTTTTCTGTATTTTTGGAAGGAGATAGAAGCGGACGGGTATTTGTGGGTGTAATTGTTGTGCATGTTTCCTTGTCAATTAGTTTGTTGTGAAGCATCATGTTTAGCGGACTTGTTAATATTTAACAAATTTAAGGTATTCTTTGATTCCCTAGATCATTGTGGCACCAGCTTTGTTAGCCTGAGTAATGATTAGGTAATTTCTATGGGCCAACTAGTCAAAGACCAGTCTTTCCTTTCAATGATATGGTTATGTGGTAGCTTACGTACTGTTGTTTACTTTATGTAATTTGTTACTGCCATTTAAAATGTTTGTATAGTGATGTCCGAGTTTTGTGGGGTGAATGTAGAGTCCTTCCCTTTTAATGCTTTGTGTATGGAAGGTGTCTGGTTATTGTCTCCGTAGTGTGCTTTTAGCCGTATTCTTCTAAAGAAGGATTACAGTTCCTTTACCAAGGTGTCCGTATCAAGATTGGGGAACTAGGGCAAACGCTTAGTCCGTTATTTAATAACTTGAATGTGTCGAGCGAATATTTACTGTTACCTAGATTTATAACTCGTCCGTACGGGTCATATTTGTATTTGCAAGCATGAAGTTTTTTCTGTAAAATCTCGAAAGCTTGCATCTTGTCCCCTATTACGGATGCTATACCCACTTCCAAGTGTCCTGGTTGGGTGCTTACCCCGTTATATTTTATGGTTGAGTGTTTTTTTTCTGTTCATTGTCTACTAGGGGTTAATCTAGTGGTCTATGATGTTTAGTTAGGTGTTCAGTCTGATGGCAGCTGTGTTTTGATTTGTGTCTGTTTGTATGGCGCCTTAAGGATATCCGCTAGAGTCCATGGTTTGTTTTATGTGTGTGTTCGTTTTGTGGTTGTAGTTCGTTGTCTGTTGGAGAATGTGTCTGATTTGTTGTGTTGTGGTCGGTGTGGTCGCGGTGTGTTGCTGTTTACTTTTGTGGTATGTTCGTTCAGTTATTTCCGAGTGAGGTTTGATTTCTCTGTTCTTCTGACTGGAGGAAATACTCTATATCAATTTTGTTTGTTTGTCAGAATTTCTTTTCATAGTTCCCGCGCTGTTTAGCCTGTGTGAGCATTTATAACAAACAGGTTGATTAATCTCTCTCTAGCTCATATATATATATATATATATATATATATATATATATATATATATATATATATATATATATATATATATATATATACATATATATATATATTTCAACTAAGTTATATCTTATCACTGGATATTCGCAATTTTGGAATATGTAGTTTAAATCCATTTTAAGATTATGGAGGGTTTATCAAAAGTTTATGCATGTGGTGTTAAAAATCCATCTTAAACTCAGCCTATCCTATGTTGAATTTCTTTAACTTTTCTTTATCTTCTATACTAAATGTGTTCTAAATGAGACATACACCGATATATTTGAAATATAGAGTATTTATTAGTTTCACATTATATTGTTCTATGATGGATTAAGGGTAGTTGTCATCAGAGCTTTCATTCTAATTACATAACATACTTTTTGTGCTGGGAGTATTTACCATTTGAAATACTTGGTAAAATAGGTTGGTGTTTTGTAGTAGTGATTAGCATAAATATAAACGTTGCATAATTAAAGAAAAATATTGATTTACAACTTCACGAAATCCTTCGGAACATAATTATAACAGGCAGGAAAAAATTGTAAATCTTATGTAAATTAATCATTTTTAAATAACATCTGTGTGATTAAATTGCGAAAGTGAATGTGGGTGCGTATAGATGTTTTGAGGGAATATAAAGATATGCAGCCGAATTATAAAGAATCTAATGCAAAAAATGAATGGAAACCGTGGAAAGATAATTTTGTTTTGATAAGTAAAAGGTGCAACTGATGAAAATCTGTGTTACTGAATGCAAACGTAGAATAGAAACGGTATCATATATATATATATATATATATATATATATCACCTTTACTTTTTACTATATATATATATATATATATATATATATATATATATATATATATATATATATATATATAATTCCTGATTGGTCTATATAACAGGCATTGATATTTAATAATTATGAAATTTGAATGACGCACCTCTATGCATGGTGCCTCTTTCTTCCATATTTTGCAACTAAATCTATTGAACATATTCATCTCATTTGCTTTCTGGGGATGTTATGGTACATCGAGAGCACAAATTAATTTATTATCTGTCCTTATTTTTGTCTTATATATCTGTTTGCATTACCGTAACGTAGATATTCCTTTGGAGAAGTACATGATAGCTCTACAGAATTTCTCCACAAGCTCCAATGGTATGTATTGTAGATTATATGCAAATGAAGGACACCGCGTTACTAAATATACTCAGGTGGATTCAACCTCAATAATAAATATACATAAATGCTCTACACTTACAAACTTATGTAATGAAAAAGCCATAGTGCTTGAATTATAGCGTAAATGCAGAAAACGAACCAGCTTGAGAAATCATAAACTGGACGCAAAGTTATATCTCATCAAGTCAATGCAGGAAGATGTGTTTGAAATTAAAGTGTTTGTGAGACCACGATAAAGGTGAAGACCCAATTTGGTTGAAAGTTTAAACATCTTTTTTATATGGATGGAATACTACGAGTAGATGGCAGCATAGCTAATGTAGACAGGTTCGAACTGGAAATAAAATATCCCATATTATTGGTTAAATATCATTACATAACGAGACTGATTGCTGAAGATGCTCATCATCGATGTAAACATTTGGGAGTGGGAGAAACCATTAGAAAAATAATATTATCTGGATATTGGATAACCCAAGCAAGACAAGTAGTCAACTCGGTGATATCGCGATGTTATCTCTGCAAACGCTACAACAGTCTGGTCTTTAGATATCCGAGGGTAACCAACCTACGTAATCATAGACTGAAATCAATCAACCCGTTTCAACATACATGATTGAATTACACTGGCCATGTATGGGTGAAAAAAGAAAAGAAATCAACAAAGATGTATTTGTTGATATTTACATGTTTGAATGTACGAGCTGTACATATTGAAATTTTAACAGATATGGGCACTATGTCCTAAATTGAAGACTTTTTACCAGTCTTTATGGTATATCAAGCCATATATACAGTGATAATGCCAAATCATTTAGTGCCGCCCTGAGCAAGAAGATTATGGATATTCACGCAAATAATAAATTGTTTGCGAACACGTTTGCAAGTGCAACAATCACACACATAAAATTGCCTCTTTATTCCCCATGGGTAGGAAGTGTCTGGAAGAGCATTGAGCAAACAATAAAAATTACCCTCTTCAAGACAATTGGTAGATGAAATATAAATTACTAGCAATTATTGACATTGATGTCAGATATACAGAGGACAGTTAATTCAAGACCTTTGACGTATAGATGCTCTTTGGATAACGGGCCGATTCCATTAACGCCGAATTCCTTCATACATCCAATTGTGGATAGAGAAATTACAATACGACAGAATATGCCAGTTAAAAACAGTACTGGACCAAAATGAAACGAACTGATAAAGTATCTGTGAGACAGAGATGACCTATTAGAGATATTTAAAGAAAAGTGTTACAATGAATATTTACTCAGAGACGGGTGTAAGCACTACATGAGAAGGAGTATCAGACTAAAATACATGTTGATGAAGTTGTACTAATAAAGAAGCCAGCTAAACCTAGGCTATTCTGACAACTGGACAGGGTCAAGAAATACATTTCGAAAGTTACCAAAAACTTCGCTCACCTGACATAATGAAAGAAGACAGGTTTCTGGAGGTCCACAGTCTAAAACACTTATTTCCACTGAAATTGTCCCTAACACATAACTATGACGCAAGGGAACCTCCAGATGATTCATCGGAAGAATGAAAGGCCCATGCCAGGCCTAAAAGAAAAAAGAAATTCAGACTCTGATTGTGTTTATTATTAATATCATTAAAATAAATAAAATAAAATACAGTAATTAATATTTTTCTGCATTAACTGAATAGTGTGGCCACAATAATGTCAAGGAAACTCAGGGCAGTCTGTCTGCCAGGTTCCTATTTTTTTTTTATATATAATATGTTACGAAACATTATTTACTCTGAACATTAATGCAGTTATTATTGTAAATTGAATATGACACTAACTGCAAACTCTGCTGACTCACTTATTGATCTTTACCCGTTGACTAAATTGTTGCATATAAAGTGCATTTAACTAGACAACAAGCACTGATACTCAGCGCATGATTTCTTCCTTGTTGGGAATATAGGAGAAATAAGAGATATACTTACCGATCTTCTTAATTATATGCTCCATAAGTAATTTGAGATATGATGATTATCTGCCCTTGGCAGTTTAAGGTTCGCCAATCAACTTACAGTTGCTGATTGGGGGGGGGGGCTTTTCTACCACTTTTTGAGGAACACACACTTTTGGTAAGACATACGAAATGAACAATTGCAGAATCAACTGGCTCTACAACGTTATCTCCACAGAGTCTGTAGATGGTGAAAACGTCGTCTCTTCTTCAGCAGATAAGTTTGATCGCAGACACCATTAACATTTCAAGGACTTATTTGTAATATTGTTTAATATAATTTGTATAAATCAGAGGCCATTCGCGTTATATTCTTTATTTATTACAACGTCTGCACCCACCACGTGGAATTATATATGGGCCCATTTCAACCACTCATATTAAATATTATGGGAAATGTCAAACACTTTATAAAATGTCTTTAACTGAATAAATTGAGGGGAACAATATGAAGGAGAAACGAATAAATATATAAGAGTTTATGATGAAAGACAAACTTTTACAATAAAACATATATTATCCAGTATATTTTAGTAGAATTTTCAACGGCATTTAATTTTACAGGATTAATGTAACAATATAAATGCTAAATGTTAAACCAGTTTTAAACCTTGATATTAGAAGAAAACAAAACACTATAAATAAAATATCATACATTAAAAGCCAATATGTAATAAATGACCTGATAAAAAAAAAACTTCCAGTTTCATTTAAACTCTGATTACACTAATATTAAAAGGTTCTGTGGAATAAAAGATATCTAAATATTAAAGATATATCTAAATAGGTACCAGCTTAGTGATGGCAAAGAAACGAAACCATGAAAAAATTTAAAAAAACATATTTTCACTTGTATCATTAAATCGTTATCCCCAAAAATAATACTATATCCTAAAATTTTTTCTCACTTTCAATTACCTGAAAAATTGATAAGCTATAGAAAAGAATCAATCAATCAATCAATTAAAATATAATAATAAACGAGAATCACTTGTCTAGGAAATTCCAGAATCATTGAACAGATTCAAAATATAAAGTATTGTGACTAAACAGAGGAACATAGCCAAAATTCCATCTTGAAGTAAACATCACAAATTGAAAACTTTTCCAAAATAATGAAAGAAAATTAATTTCTCAACATTAATGTCTAGCGATGAACTGTGCGCTTCATTAAATGGATCTAATATCTAGGCTACAATTTTAATCTACCAGTAAAGATTTAATCAAAATGATTCACCTAAAATAGGTAATAGTATAGAAAGGCAAGTCTTAAGTTTTTTTCAAATCTGACTATGACATTATGATAAATGCAAATAGTTATTGGAGCTTATTGGGGAAGTTGTCTTTTCAATGGTACAGGTGACAATTACAAATTTCTAATAAACACCCACACCCACACACACACACACACATGCACACACAAACACACACGCACGCACACACACACACACACACACACACACACACACATATATATATATATATATATATATATATATATATATATATATATATATATATATATAATATAGCTAAGAATTTACGAAGAATATATTAAGACAATGATAGAGATATTATATAAGCTCACAATTCGAGCGCTGCAACATCTTTATATCATATTCCTATTCGAATTATACGTCATATCCCAATTTAGTTGTTGCTGCTGTTGAAACATTTCGAATGATGTGGTCTCTATTATCCTGTACAGTCCTTTGCTTTTGATGCTGTATTACCGGTTGACAACATTTGAAGATGTGTGGTCTTCTCCAAAACTCATGGTCTTCCCTTGATCAATGTCACTTTTAATAGAGCTAGTATCACTACCATTTTACCAATCAAATCTTTTTTTATTAATTCGCTTTTTCACATTCTTTCTGCATTTTCAGTTTTCAGTATAAAAAGAACAAGTACAACGTTCTCCACAGTTCGTCAAAGATTATCTCAAGATAGCTGAAGCTAAAGCGTATAAATCGTTCGTCCAATGCCATGCTGCTGCTATTCATAGAATTAACATTGTCACACTTCGTATATATCATTCGTTGTTGGGAAGCATAACATGTTTTCAAAAGAGGAATAGTGTTACAATTAAAAATTGGGTTATTCATTTAATTACTGAGTAGGAAAAATTTGATAAGTAAAAATAACACGAGTACTGATTATATATGGGAATATGCATCAACATGTTTTCTGGCGAGGACCAAAATCTAACATCAGAGCAAAAGAATAAATCTACAAATAAAGGCGAATATATATCTTTAGAATCTTTTTTGTTTAATAACTATAAATGTGTTGTTCATATACACAATATATGCGCACAAACGCATACAGAGAGAAAGAAAAACAAATATTCGAGTTTCGTTATATTATAATGTCTTTTGTAATTTTAAAACATGTCAACAACATTCCTATGTATTTAAGAACTTGTGTTTCGAGGCCGGGTGTAGATTTTCCGAAGCTATTGTTTCTTTTCCTATATATAATCAACATTATAAATGGCTAAACATCTAGATAAACCTAGAAAATAGAGCTTTCTCACATAGTTTATATTCAAATGTGAAATACCGACAACATATAGAGACAGTTATAGAATGTTTATAGACAGGCATCACATAATGAAAACATTAATGATATCAGTAGAAGTAACGGAAATATTTGAG
>OZ038478.1:109659617-109669617 GCA_964036315.1 Acanthosepion esculentum
TTGGTGATCGCATAATTCATGCCTTGACGAATTATTGTATTTTTTTAGTGAAAGGTTAAGTTCCTTGAGTTATAATAAATTTCGCGACGATATGTAATAATTTCTTGCCGTTAATCTTAAACGCCGTTCGATGCGAGCATGTATCCTGTTATTTGTGGGACCTCAAATGGAAAATAAGAACATTTGGTTGTTCTTCTTTTGTCTCATCATGACTCGGAGTGAAGTGACGTATGTCGTTTCACATTGGTAACTTTCTTTTTTTTACGATCAGCAGTTGCAATTGTTTGTATGCAATGCCCGTTATCGTGTGTCAGTTTTGCTCGGACAGGCCAGGCGCGGACTATTCTAGCGTAATATTTGTGTGCACTTTTAGTGTAGATGTTTAATTTTCTTGCTTTATTACGTTAACTTTGGGAAAATTTGGAATTTTCATTTCTTCTTATTGCGAACCATTTTTTTTATTTTTAGTTTAATTCTTCTTTTGCATTTCTATTTTTTAAATTTGTATTTTAATTTTGTGTTATTTTGGTTAACTTTCTCCTTAAACAAAACTTTACTTGAAAGTTTTAGTTTTTACGTTTTGATTTATTTTTGTTTTATTTTATTTATTTTGCTAATTTGTATCGGTTAGGTTCTTTCACACATATGATTGTCTTGCGATCTATTTGATTTTGTCTGTGGGCCAGGCCAATATGGATGAGATGTCTCAGCAGATGGATGAACCAGAAAGTTCCCATGTATAAGGGATAGTTTAAAAAATGAGGCCTAAATAGTATATATAGTTGCGTGGAAAGTAACAGGAATATATTTCAAAGACTGTATTCTTGACCATTCGGAGGGCCTGAGAGATATTTCTAAATGAAAGTTTCTCTGCTGGCATCCAGGAAGTTAGTAGTTGTCAGCAGAGAAAGAATGGAGAAAGTACTCAAGTGTCTAAACATTGGAGTGAATGTGTTATTAAGGAGGCCAACGCAGTGTTGGTCAACGTGTTGACATCAGATGAGGATGCAAACTCACTAGGGGGAAGTAGCCTTACCACAAGTCGATGAGGATGCAAATTCAGTATATGGGCTCCAGGAGGACTCAGATCATTTTCTGTGATGTATGCATGGAAGTGGAAGCCTTCTTTATGAAATATGAGCAGGTGGAGAAGGTTGCGTCAGTAATGAATCCTGCGGGGGGAAATATTCCGCAAGTGTTTTTTGGAGGTACTCTTTGACGTTTAGGGGTCGGACGATCGTCATCGTTGTGGAGAGCCGTCGACCACAATGCTGGTCCTGCAGTGCCGTGAGACATATGTCTAAGGCATACCCCGCTAAAAGCACGGACCCAAAGCATCACCAAACAGCAGTAACAGCAGAAGCGCTGGAAGAATAAAAGTCGAACGAGCCCCCGTCTGACGGGGAGGTAGTAAGGAGAGGACGAAAAGGTGTCAGATCCTCATCAACAGGATGTCTCAAAGCAGCGCCTATAGCGGCCCGGAGCAGGAGCGACAGCAACAACAACAAAAACAACATCACCAACATGAACAAGAACAACAACAAAAGCAGCAACAGACAAAGCAGCTGCAAGGACAACAGAAGCATCAACAGAAACAGAAACAACATAACCAGCAACAACAAGACCAGCAACGGCAACTGCAACAGCAGCGCCAGCCACTAGAGTTGCCGGACGAGAGTATGAAGGTGGACGAGATGTCACCACTTCGGTGGTGTTCTTTTAAAAGGAGACAGGAGGATGGGCAGCAGGAGTTAAAAAAATGGTAAAAAAGAGACGGCCGATTGTAGCAAAGTAACAATCGGCCTGTGCTACGCAAGACAGAAATGTAAGTATACGAGCATCCCTGTGGTTCCTCCCAAACAGCTATCTAGAAGAATTCTGGATAGGGCGACGGCATCTATCACTTCCAATCCCAAACTAATAGAAAAAAAATATCCTTTCCAAGAAGGGAGGGCATCTGTATGTTGCATAGACATGTACCTGAAAAGGATCTTTCCTCCCAGGGGATGGCCCTCTTAAGACCTTTGTTCAAATCAACATCTATTGATGGTAAAATGATGAACAATCCCAGGAACTTTGATAATGAACCTTGGATCATAATCCTAAAAAATGCCTGGGACTTCATCGCTGCATCCAAGGACTCCTTCCCGAAGCTACGGATGGCTCTGATAGAGTCTCCGGTGTTTCAAAATTAGCTACACCTTGTTCATAGAGGGCCCGAGTTTAGATACACCGTTCGTTACACAGAGCCCTGAAGCTACCTTTTCCCATTAAGGTTGGCGGTATCGTCACCAACGGACGGATTACGTCCGACATGGGCAATGCTAACCTAGGAAAATCCGTCGGGATCCTGACTCCCGCGATCCAGGAAACACCTTGTTTGCGATTTTGATGTTCGTATACCGTCTAGCGACTTTGTTGTCTATTCAGCATACGAAGACCAGCTGGCTAGAGGTGTTTACGTGTTGGGTACATGTATACTGGGTATGAGGATGAACCTAATCCATTTCGATATGTGGGTGGGCTGTTGATTGTGGCCGATATTGCCGTTCGTTTCGGATTGTTTCGGTTTATGTGCCCAACGACCAGACGGAGGGTGTCTCCTTTTTCGATCGCGTAGCGACTTTCCTGGGGGATACGCTGCGCTTTTTCTTAATGGGGACCTTGATCTGATGAGCGAGTTTGGTCTCGTCGATAGATACAAGGTCGAACACCCAAAGGGGATATGTGGACGTGATCGCTTAAAAAGCCGACTACGCTAGTAGCCACTTACTTGCTCAGAATGCTATGAGAAAGGTTGATCTATATTTGGTAGATTGTCGCACGTTCGACAGGATAGCGTTAAATGCTAGGCTTAAAATACCTAAACACTGGAAGTTCAATCTGTCTTTACTGAACTAGCGGGACTTCTGTCAACAGGTAAATTAGTGCAGCGGAAAATAGTGGGTTGGTTTTTGGGATTAAGTGATGGTACAGTCTTAAGCGTTAGGTTTTTCATCACCGAATATAGCCAAGAACTTACATTCGAAAAGTCCGAGAAGGTGAAGAATCTCTCAAAGATAGTCTGTCTCAGGCGGAGGCTGGGGGTATTCCCTATATATAGGTTTAACTACGAAGTGTCTGGAGCGTGAGGCTAGCGTGCGCTACCAGGATCAGTTCTCCAACGGTTTAAGTGTAGCGTCAATCGACACCTCCAGTTGCCTTGATCTATCCACTTCCCTTCTCCACATCCTTTCATCTTTCATTCCTATCTGCTCTCGCTCCAAAACTTCTGTAGCCCCCTTGCCTTGATCGACCCACTGTCTTTCTCTTTCTCCTCATCCTCTCCTTTACCACTCCTTTCTGCTCTTCCTCCAACCCTTCTGTAACCCCATGCGTGAGAGTGGCCTCCAGCCTTGCTTGGGGTGAAAAGCTTAAAAAAAACAAACTTAGGCATAGGTTAAACAAGATGTCTAACGAAGCCATGAATATGGGTACATAATTGTGCAAAGAAGATATTCCTCAACGTTCCGATCGTTACATTCGGGAGGTCGATATCCCACAATGGCCGACCAACGGCATGTGTCACCCTGGTCTCTGTGTCGAAGTGTTCCGCAGCTATTTGGCTGAACTTCTTCTTTCGCACACTGAAGCAACTACCTGCGATGGTCGGATCACACAGAGCGAAGTTTACTTGATATTGAAGAAGGTCTCTGGGACTTGATGGTCTGTCCTACGAATTGTACTTGAGGCTGTTATTGATCTTTGTGCCGACTTTGAATATTGTGTTCAACAACTGGTCCCGACATGTTTCCGTCCCCAGCCGGATCTCAAGGTGTGTGATCATGCTGTCGAAAAAGAGCAAGGATGCTGAGCGGGATTTAAATGAATATAGACCCGTAACTCTTCTAAGCGCTAAAAATTTTCTGGAGCTGAAAGCTGTTGTGAGCCCCGGAATCAATCGAGATTCCTCAGAGAATGTCAAGTGGATTTGAAAGTCATTACTCGATTCACTGATCTTCCAAGGCCTAAAAGACTATTGTATTGAAAATTAGTGTAGGGAGCCATGAAGTATCCTCTCTGTGGGCAACTAGGCTTGTCGCCGACCGAGTTGCACACTTTCTAGCCTTGAGCAACCGCTGTGGGTTACTTATGGTTTCGCTTACGTGGAGATTGATTTGGAACCTTCAGAGTGGATTTTCATGACTCTCATCGGTATAACCTTGGTCTAGAGAAAACGGCTACGTACGCCGTCTAGCATTATCCTCAGATGCGCCTGTCCTGGGACAACATCAGCGAATATTGATCCAAAATATCTCGTGTCCATCGGTCTCGCATGCATCTACGATAATATGTCGCCACCGTTCTCTGGGGGTGGAATGAATTGTGTTTCTCACGTTGCTAACAGTGGAAAGAATGGTGATATGGAAGTCAAGAATGGAGGTTTTGATACGAACGCTATCCAAATCAGTATCTGGTCGGATTCTTTAGGCATCAGATTAAGATGAACATCAAAACTGATAGAAAGCGCTTGTGTCAACAGATTTCCGCGAATGGGGAGGGGAGTAAAAGTGGCGAGACTAGTTCGTTTGAACAGGGCCAGCCTTGATTTTCTTTTTGTCCACATTGACGCAACGGGTTGGTTTCCTGTGAACCTACCCCTGGTTAATATATATTCCCTTTGTTTACCTAGTAAATGTGAGTAAGTGTTATTCCCATCATGTTCCTGGCATTCTCTTTTTTATGATCCATGTCAAGATTCCCAGCCTCCCCAGTTTGTTTTTCCACTTTTTGTATCTCGATTGGCTCATATTTGATTTTAACACTACCTCATTTATTTTTATCCTTCACTCTCCGTTAGTGTGTGAGCATCTTGATCCTGTCTAAATGTAGAATACAGCAGCCACTCTTATTTTTGTGGGTTGGTCGGGTCCTACTATCATCTATTATTTCAGGTGGATGTTTTGTTATAATTTAGTTCTGTTTTCTGTGTTCCTCCCCTTCCCACTCATTTCATGATTATTAGAATTTTATAACCCGGTGAAAGGCAAACCTGACATATGTTTGCAAGTCTTGTCGAGTTATGCCACACAAAGATTAAGCTAACGTGAAGGTACGAAACAGAAAATCGACAGTAAAAAAAATACAAGGTAACCAAAAAAGTTCTGTCCGTTTTTTTATTAGTCATTGAATTAAGTTGAAATATATACGAAATCCGTGTAGCAATCGTTTCATATTCGGACAGCCGGAAGTAGGAACATCAGACGTTATAAAAAACACGCGCACCATTCCCGTTCATCAGTTAAAAGCCGGACAGCTGTTAGAAGGTTGGAAGTGTCTAGAGATCTCATTCGGGTCTGTTTGCTTTACGACTTCAAAGTGGGCTTATCAGCAGCTGCATATGTCAAGCGTTTGGGGGTAGTGCTGTGGATGAACGTACTGCAAGGCGTTGGTTTCGAAAATTCAAGTCCGGAGATTTGTCTCTCCATGATGAGCCTCGCAGTGGACGACCACAGGTCTTGAATAACAGATTCCTGAAGGCGGCCATTGAAGAGGACAGTACTCTAACGTGTGGTGAACTTGCAAGACAGTTCAACGTTTCCGATGAAATAGTTAGACTTCACGTGCACCGCCTAGGTTAGAAGTAAAAATTGAACATGTGGGTTCCACAAACGCTGTTGGGGGTCCACAAGGGACAACTAGTGGCAGCCTGCGTATCGCTGCTTTCTCGCCACCGTACCGCATTCTTATACAATCATGTGCTTAGCAGTGATGAAAAGTGGGTTCTGTACAAAACTCCCAAGCGTTCCAGACATTGGTTGTCTCCTCAGGTTGCTGTCCCTCACATCGCAAGACCGCCTATGCACCCACGCAAGATTATGCTCTGTGTCTGGTGGACAGGTCGTCAAGTGGTTCATTATGAACTGCTACCAACGGGCCAAACGGTCACTGGAGACCTATACACGCAGCAATTGAAACGTGTGAATCGAAAATGTGTGCTTTTCCTCCATGACAACGTCAGGCCGCATGTCGCGTGAGTGGTCAGAGATACCATACAGCAACTTGGGTGGGAGACTTTGTGCCATCCACCTTATTCACCTGACCTTGCGCCATCCGATTACCATCTCTTCCACTCCCTGGATAATCATCTTCGTGGGAAATCCTTCACCAATGAAGCAGACTTGCGCAAAGCCCTCACGGACTTCTTTGCGTCACCCCCACCCGAGTTCTACCGCAAGGGCATTGAACTGCTGGAGACACGTTGGCAGAAGGTCCTGGATGCCGAGGGCAATTACTTCGAAGACTAAATATAAGTTACACATACTGTGAAGCATTCTCTTTTTTTTCCTTTAAAAACGGACACAACGTTTTTGGTTACCTTGTATAAGAGAGATGATACAGGGCCTAAAAAGAAAAGGGCACTCAAGATACGTATAAGCAGGCTAATGAGGAATAACGCCATCCACTAATAGTGTTTCGAAACATCATAAGCATGAGGCTAAAATCTATTCGTATAACTGAGGGCTTAGAAGGCGAAGGAAGGAAAGAACGAAAAAGAGATCATCGTTCATAGCAGACCCTTTCGGCTTCACTAGGAAGCTGAGCTCCTACAAGCATGCTTGTCAGCTAGAATGCTCTGCGGATAAAATTAACACCGATCTCCGGAACATTCAGTAGAATCGGTCCTGACTTGAATCCTGTTGAAAAAATATGGCAAGAAAAACTTCAGGAATTAGAACATGTAACTATTGAAGAATGGGAAAAAATCCAAGAAAAAGACTTGTTCAAATCTCATCAAAAACTATAGAAAACGAATGCAGCAAGTTATAAAGATTAGAAGTTATGATATTGACTATTGATATCTTGAAAATTGATTATTTTCTGTGTATTTTTACTACTGTACAATTAATTTTCTTTTCCTATTTTGCATAATCCGTCTCTCCAAATTGTTGTATTTAACGTATTGTGCAGAGAATTGAGAATTCCTTTTCTGCGCTTATTAACATATAACATCCTGGCATCATACGGGCATTAGATTTAGTGAAATGGACAAAAATATTCAAAATTGATGGGCGTCCGAATAAATTCATCGTGGACTATATATATACACACACATATATATATATATATATAGAGAGAGAGAGATAGAGAGAGAGAGAGAGAAAGAGAGATAGATAGTAAATTGAAGATTTTAAATAATTTTCATAAGAGTGTCAGAGGCATCATGAAATTATCACAGAACATTCATAATTGCAGTTCATCAATGTATCTATTTGTATAAACATATATAGGCATGTATTTTTGAATTTATTTATCTCTCGGTTTATCTATCCATCTCTCTCTCTCTCTCTCTCTCTCTATATATATATATATATATATATATATATATATATATATATATATATTATACACACACAGACACACACACACACACACATATATATATATATATATATATATATATATATATATATATATATATATATATATAGTCAACGACGAATTTATTAGTACACCCATCAATTTTGAATATTTTTATGGCGGACGATTCGGTGATAGCTATTGATATCTCTTTACAAGCATCCATACTAAATAGAAAATCCCTATACATAAGACTTCTTTTTGGTTCCAGAATGCTCTTTGGGACTCATTCTGAGATTTTCTTCGTGACGTCCCCTATGATTGATATCATCAAGCTCCCAATTTTAAATTAAGCCAATGAGGTTACTTCTTGGGTCGAAGCTGGCATAGTTGTTTTAATCGTTTCTCGGAAATGCCAACAATAGCCGGAATCAGTGGTGGTTTTTGTGTTGTATGGGGCATAGCATGCTGGTGTGAACGATGGAGAAGATTACCTTTTTTCTCTGCATATATGTAATAAATAACTCGCTGCATCCTGCATCATCTATCGATCCAGCTTTTAAAAAGTGTGGCAAAACATGTGACGCAGGTAACTATTGGCTTATTTATGGGAAACTCCTAGAAACGCTAATCAATGCTGAACTGGTTCACCATCTCTCATCACCGCATTTTTTCTCAAACAATCAATCAATAGATATACTTAAGATCAACTGCAGATATACAGTAATATATAGTAATGGAGGAAAGACTCTAGATAAAAACGGCGAAACCTGGGCTGTAGAATTGAATAACTTGACAGCCCTTGACAGGGTCTGGTATGCAGATTTTCTTCACAAGTTGAATAGCTGCAGTATCTCCGGGCATGACTTCCAACTGATCCAGTCGTTCCTATCAAATCATGAATGAGAGTTGACTTAACAAGCCACTGGTCTACATCATTTCGTCCTTACGCCGGTGTCACCCAGGGCTCCATACTTGGTCCTACGCTGTTTTAATCTTAATTAAGGACCTATATGATGATCTCAGTTTTCAACTTGTTATCTATGCTGACGTTACTACCATCCACCTCTGCTTTGATTGTAAGGCTGATAAAACAAAATGGCAGCTGATGTACAAAACGACCTAAAGACCGTCGTTATCTGGGGCAATAACTTCGCTTGTCCATATGAACGCTTCCAAAAATAAACTTCTCTCTATTAATCATTTCACAGACGCATATCTGCCTTCCATCAGCATGGCTGATTTCTATCCTCCAAGAAAGTGACACATTGTGCCTTCTCGGGCTAACGTTCTCAGCTGACATGCTATGGAAATGCTACAATGAATCCATCTCTAGATCAGCTGCTTCGGGCGAGACAAATTTTCTTTTGAATATATCATGCATATCTATAAATCTGCCATTTATTGCTATCATATATGGTCCGGTGCCCCTGTTACATGATTGTCTGGCATGGTGCAGATTCCTGTTGCCAAACATAGGTTCTTCCAGCAGAAAACTTCCTGAGCCAGGGATTTACTAGCTCGTCAAGAACAATGATGTGGGCATGCGTGTTGATTCTGTGGTCCAGTGGGAAGATGAATGGAAATTGCCATCAATAATGATCATTTCAAATCACTTATTAATCACCATTAGTCTCATTCAACTGTTTCCGAATCCTCTGCACTGTCGTCAGATTGACGCTCGAAAACACCAAACTTTCCGTATTGAAGATTCCAGGTCGAATTCCAAGTAGAACAGCATGGCGTTTCCAAATTTCTGGCGCAGTGAATTCCGTCATTTTGCTCTTTTTCTTACAGATGGTACCCAACCGATGCTAATACACGGTGAAGTAAGCAAAATCAAAAACAAGCAAGGCGAGTGCGCGAAAATATAAAATGGTTGATAAATTCCTTATTGCACCATATATATATATATATATATATATATATATATATATATATATATATATATATAGTGGGAATAAAGTCACAATACAGTTACAATAACAATTAAGACAAACCAATTAACAAAGATCCAGGGAAATATTATTATTAAAATGGTCCTGTTTAATTATAGGTAATAATAATAAAATGTTATGGCAAACAATAGTAAATTAATGACCGATACTCTTACAACTACAAGAGATGTGCTTCAATGCTTTGCTTTTTTTATTATAAGTGATTTATTTCCACCATATATATATTCATATATATTCATATATATATATATATATATATATATATATATATATATATATATATATATATATATATATACACACGCTTGTGTGTGTGTGTGTATATATATTAGCTGGCCACTTGCATTCGAGGATGCTCGTCTATTAAGGCTAGGCGATCCATATTAAAGATGCTGGCTCAAGCACATTTCTGTGTTTTCAGCACCCACAGAGCCAAACTGCGGTGTATACTGCTACTATGCTAAGCAGACCTTAGTTAACATTTCTGGGAGAGAGCGTGTTATGAAGTGTAATCAAGAATGTGAACAAGGCAAGCACATTCAAACCCTCGGTCAAGAAGACTTGTGACTTCGTGCTAGCACAGCTATCGACGGCCCCAAGTGTTTCGTCTACCCAATTTCACTCACAAGAATTGTGTCAAACCATGGTTTTCTGGCACTGAAATATATATATAATATATATATATATATATATATATATAT
>OZ038478.1:109674617-109702117 GCA_964036315.1 Acanthosepion esculentum
GTTTGAACCAAGCTTTGAGGAAAAAAAGACCTGCTCTAGTGAATCGAAAACAGGTGATGTTTCATCAGGACAATGCACGACCACACACAGCAAGTTGGTTGGGAGAAAATTCCTCATCCCCCTTATTTTCCCGACCTTGCTGCTTCAGACTACCATTTTTTTCGTAGCTTACAGAATCATTTAGAAGCAACAGCTTTTGTAACACAAGAAGAGGTTAAAACTGACATGTGTGAGTTCTTCGAATCAAAGCCAAAAGCATTTTCCAGTAATGGAATTAGTAACTGTTGAGTCTTGACTCAATGTTGAATCTCGCCTATTGCATGGAATAATAATGCAACACAAAATGTACTTAGAACAAGAATGTATTATAACAAGAAAGTGTACACAATAAGTACATATAGTATTTCTGTATATTTCTGGGAAGACGTTCCTGGAGAATGTGTTGACTAGTCGCAGTCGATCAGAGTCTCTAGTTGGATCTCGTGATTCCTTTTCCTCTCGTCTTCCGGTACCAACCATTATTTATATAGTTGATAGTCACCTATGCAGATTAGGTGGATGCTACACAACACCCCCCTCCCAAGCCTTGGAATCCTTTTGGATTTCAAACTGGCTTCTATATGGGATGATGATGGTTATTTCTTTGTAGATCCCCTTTGCATAGATCATATATATATCTGTTTTTTTTTTCAATATCTTTTTCGTTTTGGATTCACGTTCAATGGGTCCGTGAACTTCCGTTTCCTACCGGATCTTCTCGGTTCATGAGCACTCTGCGGAGGTTCTACTTGAAAAGTATCATACATTACATCAATGGAATCTTCCTCCTCATCCGGTATACTTTCTTCATGCTCTAGCACGTTGCATGTTTTGAGTTGGTTCTGGTGCCTCTTATGAGTATTCTTCGGCCCTTTTATTATGTAAATCAGGTCACCGATTCTCTTATCCACTATGCCTCGCTCCCAGAACTCAATGTTGTTTCTATAGCACTTGAAAAAGACCTTCTCTCCGGGGGTGTATCTTTTTCTAGCTGTATACATAGTGTTCTTTATTCTATTTCTTCCTGGCAAAAGCTTGTCAAACACTGACTTAACTTTCCTAGCGAACATTAGTTCAGCTGGTGCCATGTTTGATGGTGTTCTCTGGTTAGGCGTGATTCTGTATACTTGTAGGAATTGCTGAAGCGCCTTTTCCGTTGGAACTCCTGAGGCTTTCTTCAGAGCGCGCTTTAACGTATCTACAAATCTTTCTGCGAGTCCATTGGATCTCGGATGATACGGCGGCGTCGTTATGTGGTTAATTTGATATAACTCACAAAATTCCTTAAAATCGTCAGAAGTGAATTGTGTACCATTGTCACTCACAATACACTCTGGCACACCGAACCGTGCAAATAGTTAATGCAAAAAAGTTGTTGTGGTATTGGACGTAGGCTTTTTGCAGCGTAGTACTTCCGGCCATTTTGTAAAGCTATCTACCACTATTAAGTAGTAATAATCATCTACTGGACCAGCGAAATCAATGTGTAATCTTTCCCACGGATGATCCGTCTTTGGCCATGGTTTGTGTACTATAGGTGGTGCCTTAGCTGCTAACGCACACCCTTTACATCGATGAACCATGTTTTCGATATCCACATCCATTCCTTTCCAATATACAAAGCTTCGCATTAAGCTTTTTGTTCTATTAATCCCCGGGTGACCCATATGAAAGTCCCGTAGGATTCTTTTCTGCAACTTTTTTGGTACTAATACTCTCTCACCATATAGTAAAATTCCGTCACAAATTGAATAGATCTCCTGAACTTTTTGGTCATTTGCTACCATTTTACTTTTTATTCCTAAAATGAAATCATCGCTTTCAGATTCATTTTTGATTTCTTTTGACGTAACCCGTAGCTCTCTTACAATGTTGTTTACCATGCTTTTCACCTCATAATCTGCTCTGATATTTGCGATAATTGTTTCTTCGAATCCTTCATCTTTATTCGGTACGAGTCTTGATAAGGTATCCGCATGAATTATATTTTTGGATGATAGGTGTTTTATGTGGAAATCATAATTGAGAAGAATGGTTCCCCATCTTAACAGTCGATTTGCCGTGTAAACGGGTAACCCTTTCTTTGACCCAAAAATAGTGATCAGAGATTTATGGTCCGTTTCTAACCTGAAATGTCTGCCGTAGATGTACCTGTGAAATTTTGTTATGGCAAAAATGATACTCAGCGCCTCCTTTTCTATCTGTGAATAACTTCGCTCTCCTGGGAGTAATGCCCTCGAAGCATGCGCATTTGGTTTTCTAGAACCATCTGGCATTATATGTTGAATACATGCTCCTATCCCGTATGAACTAGCATCACTTGCCACTACAATATCCAGTTTAGGATTGTAATGGGTTAAAAAGAGGTCGGACGTAAGCATTTTCTTAATTTCATCAAAAGCTTTTTGACATTCTACCGTCCATTCACATGCCTTGTCTTTTTTCAGTAGTTCATTCAACGGAGCTCTTAGATTATACATTCCTTTAATGAATGCTTGATAATAGTTCGCGAGCCCCAGAAAACTCTGTAGTGTCGCCACGTTAGTGGGCGTCGGCATGTTTCTAATCGCAATGGACCTTTCCGGATCTGGAAATCTGCCGTTTTTGTTGATTATGTGACCTAAATATTTAATTTCCTCCAAACCAAATTCACACTTTGATTCTTTGACTTTAAATCCAAAATCCTGAATCTTTTTAAATACTTGATTGAGGTGCTCTCGATGTTCGTCGACGTTTGCACTCCTTATTATAATATCATCTAAGTAGGCACACGCAAAGTCTAAGTCATTCAACATGACGTCCATGGCTTGTTGAAAAATGGCTGGTGCCACTTTAATACCAAAAGGAAGCCTGTTGTACTTGAATAAACCCCTATGTGTGTTTATCCCTAGTAACTTCGAACATTCTTCTTCGACGGGAATTTGGAGATAGGCATCTGATAAGTCGATTTTCGAAAAAATCACTCCGCCATTTAGCTTGTTAAAAATCTCCTCAGGACTCGGTAACGGGTAATGGTAGTCCTTAATTACAGAGTTCAACCCTGTCGAAAAATCAACGCAGACTCTGATTTGGTTTGATTTCTTTTTTATGCACACAATCGGCGCAGCCCATGAATTAGATTCTATTTTGAAATAATTCCCATTTTTTCCAACCTATCAAGTTCTTCGTTAACTTTCTCTACACTTGCGAAAGGCACGTTTCGTTTCTTTTTAAATATAGGCATAGTATTTTCTTTTAATTCAAATTTAGCTTCAAACTTGTTACATCTTCCAAGACCAGGTGTAAAGGTTTCCGGAAACTTTTTCTTTAATTCATCTTTAATGTCCTGTCTTGTTTGCGTATTACTTTCTATTTTTCTGCAGAATGAGTTTAACGGTTTATCCCACAATTCGAATGTTTCAATAAAATCTGTACCCAACAAGTTTTCTCCATTTCTCAGAATGAAAACTTTTTATTTTTTTCACGATCCCATTCACTTTCATTGGAAGTACAACCTCGCCTTCGAAGTTAATTTGCTTTCCAGTTACCGTTCGAGCGAGTTTCGTTGACTTCATTATTGTAGGCCTTTTTCAAATTTTCCATGTTTTATCGTTCATTATTGTTAAATCTGACCCTGAATCGAGTTGAAATTTGATATTCTTTTTGAATATTTCAGTCGTCACATATTTCCTCAAATCTCTATCTGATTTGATATTCGAATTTGTTTGTCTAATTCGGTTCTTGCATTTTTTCGTTTTACAACAAGATCCTTTGTGACCATTCTTTTGGCACACGAAACATTTCTTATTTCTATATGGGCAATTTACCTCCCAATGTCTTTCGTTACAACGTCTGCAATTATATTGTGGGACTTTTTTATTTTCGTTCTTTTTATTTTCTTGTCTATTATTAAAGTACGCTGAATTTATTCTCCAATTTTTCTCTACTGGGTACTTTGACTGCTTTTTTATTTTTTAATATAAGCAATACCAGCTTTTTCGATTTTTTGCGACTCTTTCTTTAACTTTACAGCCCGTTGACACTCCTCTGCTAACTTTTGCAGGGTAAGGCCTTGTTCAGATTCGAGTTTAGACAAAACTCGACGTCTTATTTCGGCACTCTTACTGGATACCAGTCCTTGAGCAAAAATTAAACACTTGAATTCTTCAACCGTAATCTCTGCCAATCTGAAATTGTCACAATGTCTATTCACTATAGATGCATATGTTAAGTAATCCTGATCGTCTGATTTAGAGACATTCATGCATAACCATCGCTTATGCCAAAGCGACATATTTGCTCCAAACAGCTTTTTTAGCAATTTCACTGTTTCCGAGAATTCCAATTCAGTTGTTTTTCTCGGTAGAATAAAATCTACAAATTTGCTATGTTCTGCTGTACCTAGCTTTCTTAGTAATAGACTGACTTTTCTTGAATTCGCCCAGTTTTCACAGTCTGTGTAGAAAATATCTTCATATCGTTTAAAGTACGCTTCAAACGTTTTTTCTTCGTCTGGCACATAGTTGAAAGTTTCCAGCGAATTAAATATGGTGTTATTAGAATATGAAGAATTTCCCTCATTTGCCTGAAAGTTGTTTAATTTCTCCAGTGTTAACTTTTGAATTTCCAAAAGTCTTTCATCTTGTTTTTCTTGATATTTTTGTTGTCTTTCATCTTGTTTAACTTGATATTTTTGCATTGCTATCTGTTGTTCCCTTATTAATAAGGCAAACTGTTCCTGCTGGGATTTGAATAATTCAGCTATGACTTTGGATAGTTCCTCCATTTTTAGCTGATAGTGTTCATGCAACCAGGAATATACTTTTAATTTGTGTATCCACGAATATCTATAAGCTGACCAAAAAAATCGAAACAACGTACGACTTTTATATTTTATGTCTTGCTTTTACATTCACGCCCGTGCTAATCAACTTTGGTATTTTTTTTTTTTCGTGAACAGAGAGCGTCGGACTTTTTTTTCGTTTTCGACTCCTGTTCGCGTATTTCAATGACAACGTCTGATTTTCTTATCAGAGCTAATTCGTCACTATATTGTTGGACAATTAATTTTTAAAAAAAATAATTTTTTAAAAGTTTGTTACCTTTCAAAGTCGACACGGTGTATTTGTGCTCCTTTTAATCCATGCATGTGTTTGTAGTCGGCCAATTTTTCTTTTTAGCGGGTGTCTCGGTGTAGATAATTTTTTAATTTAAAATTACCGTTATTCGATTACGACACCTTCCAATTTTTCTGAGTGAACGTTCCTTTATGCTTAGTCGTCTTTTAACGAGTTTTACATATCCAGAAGTTTAGAATCCTTCGTCGTTATGTTAACGTTGGACTTTTAATTAATAGTTTTTTTTTCAGCCTGGGTTCTTCAATGACTTGTCCCAATTGTTGAAAACTCTCACTATTAATTCTTTCTTCTTTCCTTATGGTTCGTTCTACTTCTTTGCCATTGTTGAAACTTGGCGTATGGTTCGTTCTACTTTGTGGCCATTGTTGAAACTTGGCGTATGGTTCGTTCTACTTCGTCGCCATTGTTGAGTCTTGACTCAATGTTGAATCTCGCCTATTGCATGGAATAATAATGCAACACAAAATGTACTTAGAACAAGAATGTATTATAACAAGAAAGTGTACACAATAAGTACATATAGTATTTCTGTATATTTCTGGGAAGACGTTCCTGGAGAATGTGTTGACTAGTCGCAGTCGATCAGAGTCTCTAGTTGGATCTCGTGATTCCTTTTCCTCTCGTCTTCCGGTACCAACCATTATTTATATAGTTGATAGTCACCTCTGCAGATTAGGTGGATCCTACACAACAGTAACCTTGTTAATAGATGGAAGGAATCATAGGTAATCAAGGTAAATACATTGTTGATTGAATCTGTAATTAAATGTAACGTTTGGTCTCTTGTTTTCTTTATTCAAAATTCGGAGAGAACTTATGGGATGACATGATATATTTGCCGAGTTCGAATTCCATTCAAATCCATCACATTCAATTACGTGCTAATACCCATGGGAAAGTTGTGAATCTTCCCCTTTTTTCTCTCCCCTCTCCACTCAAGCTAAGGGTAAATATAGGTTCTATTACCGATAACAATTCTTAATATAGCCTAGGATATCTCTGAATTCAAAACATTCGCAGGGTTGTTTGTAGATCTTTTGGACCTGTTCTGTATATTGGGCTCTTCCAAAATTGTGGTTGGTTCTGCAAAAGCCTCTACCATTGTAATCACACAATTTGTGCAGGTATTCTGGGTGACAGTTTCTACGGACTGAGTTGCTTGCCTCTTATATGTCGAAATCGATATACACACATATATATATATATATATATATATATAACAGTCTTTATTTCAAACGGCAGGCTTGCTTCATTAGTCGGTAAAATCCCATCGGCATGAACTTTTCCTACGGTACTTAATATTGAAGAGTGATCTAAATTTATAGACAAAGAGAAATACTTTGAAAGAGAGAGTCATTTATATACTAGGCGTAATTTCGTATGAAGGACATTCTTCTTCTTATTATTCTATGTGCCTTGTCCCTTCCGGACTTTGGCGATCATGGATCTCCACAATTTCCTGTTCTTTGTAACTCTTAATGGATTTTGTCTTGTCGCTGTCTTTCCTAAATCTTACTCTAGCTAGCTAGTTAGGTTATGCGTTGATTTTCTCTGCACATTCAAATGAGTATTAAATTTTTCAAAACCTCTTTCCTCATTACATGGCCCTAGAAAATTCATTAGTCTGTCCTTAATGTTAAGTAGAAGTCTCCTTTTCATTTTCTCTAGAACGCCGCCGTAACTGATATGTTCGATCCAAGGTATTCTCATCATATTTCAGTAAAATCATATTTCTGTTGCTTCAGTTCTCCACTTCAGCTGTGAGGAGGTTGCCAAGCATTCACTGACATATAGGAGGATTGGTATAACATAACAGATCAGTAACTTTTTTGCTTACTTTTACCTGTTTTTTCCGTTTACATATCTGCATTTCGTTTTAGCATGCGTTCATTATTTCTTATATTGAAATGATTTAAAGGGATTCAGCTAGATTAATATGGATATGAGATAGATAGATAGATAGATAGATAGATAGATAGAATATAAAGATTTGAATGTATTGCTTGAGCATAGATTAGCTAACAGCTGAGACTGTCAGAATATATGTTGTGCTGATAATCCATTTTAAAATCATCATTTTTACTTAGAAAATCAAGAGACGAAATCATATATTTTAGACAAGGAGCGATAAATTGTCAAAAATAATCTCCAACAAAGAAATGGGTGATAGGTATATCATGTTTTCGAGACAATTGGAATGAGAGACAATTGTCTGTACATAAAATTTTCATTGATCATATTGCAGGCAAAATTAACATTCTTTTAGAAATTTGCTTATATATTTTTGTCATTTGAGTAATTTCAATAGAAACGGGGGTATAAATCGGTATAAATCAGGTTTTTACATTAGCCACACATATTTCAGTTTTGAACGTAAGTAGTTTTTTAATACGCGTAAATATATTCGTCAATAGAAAGATGAATTTTATAAAGAAATATATTCCAATATATTGGTCAATAAGTTCAGATTATGTCACGTTGTTATCAACTGTAGTTTAATTTCTCTTCTTTTATGCGTTTTAACATTTCAGAAAATGGCTAATCATGCTTCACTTAAAAAAATCCTTTTATTGCCAATTAAACTTTTAAATGGGAAATGCGGCACCGAGATCCGAACACACATTAGAATAGTGCTATATATACTCTTATATGCCAGTGCATGCGGTGCAATCTCCCAACGACTGAGAATAAAACTGAAATGCGACTCGGTAAAAGGATACTGAAAATTCCATGTAAGTAACAAAGAAGTCTAAAAGAAAACGGAAAGGAATAGAACACTTATACTAAGAATCAGTAAGAGACAGCCGAAATTCCTTGGATACATAATAGGGGACATAGTGAGGACAACATAGAGGAAGGTAGCGAGGCACTTACCTGGCGAGATTCTGTCAATCGATGGCGAAACAGGAGGCAGGAACTGCAATAAAGGGAGAAAACTGCTGAAGGTTAGGTTCTTGTGGTGACTCTGCTTGTTCTCTATGTTGCTGACGTTTTGCCATCCATTCACGCCAAGCAGTAAAGTATTTTACTCCCTGTTTTCAGGAAGTTCACTTGTTCAGTATAGGTGTTTTTTGGAAGAGTTTTTATAGTGGTTTTCCATCGACCTCTTTGCAGCTTGGAATTCGGGACCGCATATCGCTTAGATTAAAAACCACGCCGGTCTAGTTAGACTATTCCACCCTGATATTTAACCAGTACCTTCTGGGAGCAGAGATAAATTCATAAATTTCTCAAGCGTCAGAGTGCGAAAGTGAAAGCAACTGCCTAGATATATTCAACTCATATGTCGCAGAAAACTTTAAAATTAATTTGTATAGATGTAAATAATTTAAGAATGTCGCGTTCTAAACGTTTATCCTCGTGAATATTATCTCTAAATTCCGGTCTAAATTTATTTTGAATAAAAAAAATATAAGAACAATATAGACCGAAATTTGGAATTGTTTCGCCGATTCTGGTCTCTCACATTTAACTTGTCGCATTTCTTACGCTTAATATATATATATATATATACAGTGTAACCCGGATATAAGAGAGTTGTCGGGACCGGGAATGAAGTCTCTTATATCCGAGTTTCTCTTATATCTGGGTCTCTTATATCCGGGTTACAATATATATATATATATATATATATATATATATATATATATATATATAATGCTATAATGATTCTATACGTATATGTGTGCGTGTACACGCATGGTCACATGTTTATATTTTCACTAATATTTTCGAATGTTTCTTCATAATAGTGAATTTAATTTAAAAAATCCAACTGGTTTTCTACTCGTGCGTATTATATCTGTATGTTATTATATTATTATTATATCTTATTATATATATATATATATATATATATATATATATATATATATATATATATATATATATATATATATAATAAGAATGTAATTACATACAGGCTCATTAAATCAAATTACATGATGGAACACGGAAAGAATTTGAGTTTACCATTGTGGGTATCATAATGTAGAAATGATGAGGGACAGTCTTTAATTATAAATGTCCCTTTGCATACATCGTTATCTATGAAGAAAATCCTACCGTGAGCAAACAAAAAAATATTAAGATAAACATATTTACACACACAAACGACAGCATATTACGTATATCAATGAATATACAGGAATACGCATCTGCTGCAAAATAAGTAAATGTATGTTTGTGTAATTTCCTGACCATATTTTGTAATTTTGTTTCTCATATGAATTATATATATATATATATATATATATATATATATATATATATATATATACTTTTATATCGAAGATATTATATTAATGCGACAACGTGGAGATATGTATTAGAAAAGCATTATAAATGCCTTTTACACAACAGGCAGCAAATCTTCAGCTTTTACGTCATATGAGGATTACACACCTACATTAAGTTATTTTTTTTTAAATATATTGTTCTTATATTTTTTTATTCAAAATAAATTTGGACCGGAATTTAGAGATAATATTCACGAGGATAAACGTTTAGAACGCGACATTCTTAAATTATTTACATCTATACAAATTAATTTTAAAGTTTTCTGTGACATATGTGTTGAATATACGGTAAAATATCACCATTTCAATGATTGAGATTTAACCAGAAAAACATACCAAGCATAATTTTGTGTGAAGATTGGGGATCAAGATAAATCATGAGCTCCTCACGAAGTTTGTACCACTTTTACTGAAACTCTTCGCTTGTGGATCCAAAGTTAAGTCATGTCAATGAAGTTTGGGGTACCACCATTGCTGTGGCGAGTTCCCAAACATTATCATGACGTTGCTATTTCTGTATGGTGAACATGCCAGTATGGAACCGACACAAGATGAAATCATGGCACTATCCTGGTATTGAAGCGGCAAGATGGCTATTCCTACATTATAATTTTCACGTTCAGGTTATTACTTCCCTGTCTGATTTTTATCACAAGGGTGACACTGATTATTGCAGATGTATGAATCTTTCGACAACAGCAGCAACAACAGTAGTAGAGTTTATGTTGTGGTAGGATCCACCTAATCTGCATAGGTGACTACCAACTATATAAATAATGGTTGGTACCGGAAGACGAGGAGGAGAAATCACGAGATCCAACTAGAGACTCTGATCGACTGCGACTAGTCAACACATTCTCCAGGAACGTCTTCCCAGAAATATACAGAAATACTATATGTACTTATTGTGTACACTTTCTTGTTATAATACATTTTTGTTCTAAGTACATTTTGTGTCGCATTATTATTCCATGCAATAGGCGAGATTCAACAATGAGTCAAGACTCAACAATGGCGACGAAGTAGAACGAACCATACGTCAAGTTTCAACAATGGCCACGAAGTAGAACGAACCATACGCCAAGTTTCAACAATGGCAAAGAAGTAGAACGAACCATACGGAAAGAAGAAAGAATTAATAGTGAGAGTTTTCAACAAATGGGACAAGTCATTGAAGAACCCAGGCTGAAAATAAAAACTATTAATTCAAAGTCCAACGTTAACGTAACGACGAAGGATTCTGAACTTCTGGATATGTAGAACTCGTTAAAAGACGACTAAGCATAAAGGAACGTTCACTCAGAAAGATTGGAAAGGTGTCGTAAACGAATAACGATTATTTTAAAATTAAAAAAAAAAAAATTATCGACAACGAGACATCCGCTAAAAAGAAAAATTGGCCGACTACAAAAACATGCATGGATTAAAAGGAGCACAAATTCACCGTGTCGACTTTGAAAGGTAACAAACTTTAAAAAATTATTTTTTTAAAATTATTTGTTCAACAATATAGTGACGAATTACCTCTGATAAGAAAATCAGACGTGTCATTGAAATACGCGAACAGAAGTCGGAAAAAAAAAAATACCAAAGTTGATTAGCACGGGCGTGAATGTAAAAGCAAGACATAAAATAGAAATGTCGTACGTTGTTTCGATTTTTTGTCAGCTTATATGATATTCGTGGATACACAAATTAAAAGTATATTCCTTGTTGCATGATCACTATCAGCTAAAAATGGAGGAACTATCCAAAGTCATATCTGAATTATTAAAATCCCAGCAGTTGAGTCAACAAAGTCAGCAAGAACAACAGATAGCACAGCAAAAATATCAAGAACAACAGATAGCACAGCAAAAATATCAAGAACAACAGATAGCACAGCAAAAATATCAAGAAAAAATACGGCAAGAACAACTGATAGCGATGCAGAAATATCAAGACCGGCAAGAGGAAAGACTTTTGGAAATTCAAAAGTTAACACTGGAGAAATTAAACAACTATCAGGCAAATGAGGGAATTTCTTCATATTCTAATAACACCATATTTAATTCTATGGAAACTTTCAACTATGTGCCAGACGAAGAAAAAACGTTTGAAGCGTACTTTAAACGATATGAAGATATTTTCTACACAGACTGTGAAAACTGGGCGAATTCAAGAAAAGTCAGTCTATTACTAAGAAAGCTAGGTACAGCAGAACATAGCAAATTTGTAGATTTTATTCTACCGAGAAAAACAACTGAATTGGAATTCTCGGAAACAGTGAAATTGCTAAAAGAGCTGTTTGGAGCAAATATGTCGCTTTGGCATAAGCGATGGTTATGCATGAATGTCTCTAAATCCGACGATCAGGATGACTTAACATATGCATCTATAGTGAATAGACATTGTAACAATTTCAGATTGGCAGAGATTACGGTTGAAAAATTCAAGTGTTTAATTTTTGCTCAAGGACTGGTATCCAGTAAGAGTGCCGAAATAAGACGTAGAGTTTTGTCTAAACTCGAATTTGAACAAGGCCTTACCCTGCAAAAGTTAGCAGAGGAGTGTCAACGGGCCGTAGGTTTAAAAAAGAGTCGCAAAAAATGGAAGAAGCTGGCATTGCTTATATTAAAAAAATAAAATAGCAGTCAAAGTACCCATTAGAGAAAAATTGGAGAAAAAATTCAGCGTATTTTAATAATAGACAAGTAAATAAAAAGAACGAAAATAAAAAGGTCCCACCATATAATTGCAGACGTTGTAACGAAAGACATTGGGAGGTAAATTGCCCATATAGAAATAAGAAATGTTTCGTGTGCCAAAAGAATGGTCACAAAGGATCGTGTTGTAAAACGAAAAAATTCAAGAGCCGAATTAGACAAACAAATTCGAATATCAAATCAGATAGAGATTTGAGGAAATATGTGACGACTGAAATATTCAAAAAGAATATCAAATTTCAACTCGATTCGGGGTCAGATTTAACAATAATGAACGATAAAACATGGAAAATTTGAAAAAGGCCTACAATAATGAAGTCAACGAAACTCGCTCGAACAGTAACTGGAAAGCAAATTAACTTCGAAGGCGAGGTTGTACATCCAATGAAATTGAATGGGATCGTTAAAAAAATGAAAGTTTTCATTCTGAGAAATGGAGAAAACTTGTTGGGTACAGATTTTATTGAAACATTCGAATTGTGGGATAAACCTTTAAACTCATTCTGCAGAAAAGTAGAAAGTAATACGCAAACAAGACAGGACATTTAAGGTGAATTAAAGAAAAAGTTTCCGGAAACCTTCACACCTGGTCTTGGAAGATGTAACAAGTTTGAAACTAAATTTGAATTAAAAGAAAATACTATGCCTATATTTAAAAAGAAACGTAACGTGCCTTTCGCAAGTGTAGAGAGAGTAGTAGTACCAACAAAGTTGCAGAAAAGAATCCTACGGGACTTTCATATGGGTCACCCGGGGATTAATAGAACAAAAAGATTAATGCGAAGCTTTGTATATTGGAAAGGAATGGATGTGGATATCGAAAACATGGTTCATCGTTGTAAAGGGTGTGCGTTAGCAGCTAAGGCACCACCTATAGTACACAAACCATGGCCAAAGACGGATCATCCGTGGGAAAGATTACACATTGATTTCGCTGGTCCAGTAGAAGATTATTACTACTTAATAGTGGTAGATAGCTTTACAAAATGGCCGGAAGTACTACGCTGCAAAAAGCCTACGTCCAATACCACAACAACTTTTTTGCATTAACTATTTGCACGGTTCGGTGTGCCAGAGTGTATTTTGAGTGACAATGGTACACAATTCACTTCTGACGAATTTAAGGAATTTTGTGAGTTATATCAAATTAACCACATAACGACGCCGCCGTATCATCCGAGATCAAATGGACTCGCAGAAAGATTTGTAGATACGTTAAAGCGCGCTCTGAAGAAAGCCTCAGGAGTTCCAACGGAAAAGGCGCTTCAGCAATTCCTACAAGTATACAGAATCACGCCTAACCAGAGAACACCATCAAACATGGCACCAGCTGAACTAATGTTCGCTAGGAAAGTTAAGTCAGTGTTTGACAAGCTTTTGCCAGGAAGAAATAGAATAAAGAACACTATGTATACAGCTAGAAAAAGATACACCCCCGGAGAGAAGGTCTTTTTCAAGTGCTATAGAATCAACATTGAGTTCTGGGAGCGAGGCATAGTGGATAAGAGAATCGGTGACCTGATTTACATAATAAAAGGGCCGAAGAATACTCATAAAAGGCACCAGAACCAACTCAAAAAATGCTACGTGCTAGAGCATGAAGAGAGTATACCGGATGAGGAGGAAGATTCCATTGATGTAATGTATGATACTTTTCAAGTAGAACCTCCGCAGAGTGCTCCTGAACCGAGAAGATCCGGTAGGAAACGAAAGTTCACGGACCCATTGGACGTGAATCCAAAACGAAAAAGATATTGAAAAAAAAAATACAGATATACATATGAACTATGCAAAGGGGATCTACAAAGAAATAACCATAATCATCATCCCATATAGAAGCCAGTTTGAAATCCAAAAGGATTCCAAGTCTTGGGAGCGGGGTGTTGTGTAGGATCCACCTAATCTGCATAGGTGACTACCAACTATATAAATAATGGTTGGTACCGGAAGACGAGGAGGAGAAATCACGAGATCCAACTAGAGACTCTGATCGACTGCGACTAGTCAACACATTCTCCAGGAACGTCTTCCCAGAAATATACAGAAATACTATATGTACTTATTGTGTACACTTTCTTGTTATAATACATTTTTGTTCTAAGTACATTTTGTGTTGCATTATTATTCCATGCAATAGGCGAGATTCAACAATGAGTCAAGACTCAACAGTTTATAACTGATATTTCGCAGATTTCTAACTGCAAAAGTGAAGCTTTTCACACAAGGAAGGCGCAATAAATTGGTTAGATATTTAACATTGTCAAAAGAAGCAGCTGATATTTTGGGCTCCAGTCCCAGTGAGCATCATGTTCTTGACTCTGAAGCTAAGATAACATTTTACAGTAACAGAGACGAGGAAATTGTTCGTTATTTTAGTGAAGAAGCCGACTTTGTGCTTTGCAACAATATTCTCAGAGAAATTGATATACCACTATGCCATCGACAAATTTACATACACATATTTGCCCGTGTCACCCGCAAATCAATTATAACGCATGTATTCAAAAACAAGGAGCGACAAAAGGTACGAAAATTGAGTCATACTTGTAATAATTAATAAAGGGAATTGGAGCTGTTGGAGGGTTATTCTTCGCGTGACTGGAGAATCCATATTGAGGATTCCTGGTTCGAACGGGGCGGATTTATATTCGATGACACAAGTGAGGATGAGTCAAGAGGACTGAGAACCAGTTATAGTTTGTATATCTGGTGAAGATATTTCCTAAAATAAAATTCTGCTTGAGAACACATATTTTTCGTTAATAAGACTTCTCGAATATTCAGGCCGGTAGACGAAATTAAATAAATATACTATTTAATATATAAACGGAGCTTCTGCTCAAATATGTGTATCCACTACCAATAATGTTCAATTAAAAAAATCTCTAGAATTAATAACTAAAAGTTGATCACTTCTTTAGAAATTATAAAATTACACCGAAAAGAACATAGTCTACAAAAACTGCGGATCAAATTAAGCAAATTATCAGCACATATTCCCATCCTACATAGATGAATGCGAAAAATATTACCATAGTTCTAAATAGGAATGTTGCCATGCTAATTAATTTACTTCTATTTTTACAGTTGTTATAATAATGATATTATTGAAAGAAATGTTGGCAACAGAATACCAATTTAAATATATTAAATTCCGACAGGTTTTTATATATTTTAGCTTACATAAATTGTTCAGATGTTTTATATCATTCATTTGATCACATATTCATGAATACAGTTTTTATACTGAGAACATGCAGTATAAGCCTCGAGACCAACTCCTTGCAGAACGTTTCTGAGAGTATGTAATTCAAGCAAAAAATGTGTACGTGATGAGAAAAAGGATAATAACTATCTGTTTACCGTGTATCTAAACTGGTTGCTTGTTTAGTTTTCAGATAAGCATTCACGCGGTGTATTGCGCCATAAAGTATACGTTCTCACAAAATGGTTATAAACCTCTTTATCAATATAATTCAAACTTAGACAAAGAATATTATTGGTGGATAAAAATACAAGGGACTATGTAAACGATTTTCAATTCTATCAAATAGAGAAAGTGACGATCGGATTTCTCTTGTCCAGAAGTGGAAGATATATATATATATATTTATTTTATATATATATTTATTTATAATTTATTTATATTATTATCAATATAATTCAAAATTAGACAAAGAATATTATTGGTGGATAAAAATACAAGGGACTATGTAAACGATTTTCAATTCTATCAAATAGAGAAAGTGAGGATCGGATTTCTCTTGTCCAGAAGTGGAAGATATATATATATATATATATTTATTTTATATATATATATTTATTTTATATATATATATATATATATATATATATATATATATATATATATATATATATATATATATATATATATAATATATATATATATATATATATATATATATATATATATATATATATTTGGGATGAATTGAAGAATACAGTAAAACAATAAAAACTGATTTACATATTTTTACATATAGAAAAATCAATTGTAAATTTCCATCCAAGAGAGTTCAACAGTATCAATCTGACAGCTTTCATATAGTCATTATTAAACATTTGCCTGAACTATATATCGCATTCCACATTGTAATTCATTTAAAAAAAACCTCAGCGTAAGGAAATATAAACTGAAAAACATGGACACTCTTCTAAAATATTTTAATGGTATCTAAGCATTACTTCATTCTTTAATTCCTCCAGAAAATATCTAGAATATATCAGATGTGTATGCTATATTAAAAACCGCGACTGCACTGTTACTTTCCCACCCAAACGAAATTGTTAACATAATCTCAGCGAACTTCATCAAAAATTATTTTATCATTTCTTAATTACGCTTTCCTCAGGTAATGTATGCTAAAATCTAATGAAAATATAACAGCCATATTTGAACTCGTTACGTAGTTCAATCAGATTTATAGTGTGTTTAATTTAGACTATATATCGATACTAGGTATGTGAGAAGGACTGAGCTTACAATATAAAGTAAGCATCGATATCAAGCAGACAAGGATGTAGATCTGTAGGCTTTGCATTATTTTACTTCATGCAAATGTCTCCCAAGAATGAGCTTAGCTTAGACAAAGATTCGTAATCGCATACACACATATGCACACACACACACACACACACACACACACACACACACACACACACACACACACACACACACACACACACACACACATGAGCATATAACCACAAAGAAATGTAAATGGATTGCATACAGGTTTTATGTTCAAATATATACATTTTCAAATATTAATTACTCTCCCTTTCACATATGTTAGAAAATGTCATTTCTAGCATCATTCTTCTACGATCCTTAATTGAAAGTAAGTAGCTAAAATTTGTTTTAAAATTGAATTCTACGCCCCTTACTGCCATATTTATTGATTTTCTTCATAACTACATTGACATTCATGGTTTCCAAAAAGCCTACAACAGGATTTCATAATATTGGTTGCTATAATAATATGTTTCTTCTTCTAAGGACCGGAGTGAAGTTTCATTTGATAAAGTTGCAAAGGCTTTTATTAGCAATTTTAATGCCGTTAATGGTATTCTATTTTTTTCATAAGAAATATTTGCTTACTTGACGCTTTTCTTTTCCTTGTTTTCTTTTCTTTCTTATGCAAATTTCTTTTCAACATCATTTCTCACTCACTCCCATAATACATTTTTGTTTTTCTTCTACTCGTTTCAGACCATTTTCTACAATTTCTTATGTTCCCGCTTTCTGCTACTGTGTGTTGTTTCTTGTTATATAATGTGAGCTTTTCGTTTCTTTTGTAATTCTGATCCATTTCTCTCCTTTTTCATTGTTTTCCCAATATTCAGATTTATTTTAAGACAAGCTGTATTAATTTATTTATTATTGTGGCTTCTACAGTTATTTTTGGAGTTGTGGTTTCTCCTGCATTATTTCGTTATTATTCCGAATATTTTATATTTTCATTCCGCAGTTGACATTTTTCCTCTTTATATACGTTAAAAACCCATTTATAAGCCTGTCTTGTGATTAGATTTGATACTAATTTTTTGCGTTCTGTAATCCATGAAAAATAAATTCCTACCTGTAACCCGTGAAACTCTATCACTAACCACTTTAATACAATAGCCTGTATTGAAAGACAAAGGTCTTCCCCAAGAAGTTTCTATTTCTATTTATTTTAAGTCAGCTACTCCCCATCCCTGGTTTAAATAGTAAGGGAGAATGTACTAACTATGATTGCTAAATTGTCTAGGAGAAGACAAAACTAATTCGGAGTTGGACGAGCAACTGAACCCCGTAAAATTTAATTTCTACAGAAAAAAAACTAACATGATGAGGCTGTAATCCTACTCTGGAGACTACAGGTTTAGCAACAGCGATAGCAAAAAACAAAAACTGAAACATAAGTCATTTTCTATTTTCTTATTATATATTAACGACTGACATAACTTATATATAGCGCTTCTCTTCAACCTGCAATTCATGCACCATTTTTTGAATGCTTAATAAAAATAAGAGTTGATTCTTTAAATTCTAACTTAAGAAAGTGATATAAAATATGCTAAGATATTTTTTCATTGCATTAAAATAATAATATAGTTTGGATTTTATATTTGCATTAATGTTTTTACGTCAGCAAACGTAACAGACTAAGATCTGAATTGGAAACTGTAAAACCAAACAAATAGAAAAATGTAAATATCTAGTTAGTGTTTAGCAGAGGACTGAAAAGCCACAGCCGGATTGAAATGCCGAAAAAAATATCCCTCAAAAGTCAACCAAACTAGGCAGAAGAAGTAAGTGCCGTTAGGAAAAGATAAGAAAAAGACTGCTGAAGTGTTAAACAAAATCGATCCCCTAGATGTTAGGACATGATGGGCAATCTCCTCGGAGATGAAAAAAGACTTCACGTAACAGAAATGTACTTCTAAGGAATGATGCTAAGAATATCATGCACTGAACATGTGTGCAACGACGAAGTATTACGGCAAATGGAAACAAAACTTAAACTTATCAATTACATCTTTCTTATTCACTGTATAATCCTTCTTCCCTCATCATGTGTCTCATCAATTACATCTTTCTTATTCACTGTATGAGACACATGATGAGGGAAGAAGGATTAGACGATTTGACACTTACAGGACATATTGAAGGAAGGAAGTGCATAACCTACGCCCAAAACCTGTGCAAACAGTTCGCACAACAGGTATTCGGAGAGAAAGCAAAAAGAAAAAAAACTTACTGATAGCTAAAAAGTTCGTGAAGTAGTGAAGTAACAATTAAATAAATCTCAAATCACATGAAAAAATGTTCCGTTGATTTTATCAATTATCCATGATGTAATATAATTTCTGCTAATATAATAAATCTATTAATGCAATAGTCATAAACAATTTATAATAAGATTTCGGTTTTCGACGTGAAATATTGTCACTGTTTAGAGTGTGAATGCTTGAACAGTTTTCAAGAAATAAAATATATACTGCTAATTCACTATACTCGTTTTAAATGGACAGACGGCCTAACTGAACTGCTAATAACCAATTTTATGGAATATACATACATTCTATCTATCTATCTATCGATATGTGTGTGTGTGTGTGTGTGTGTGTGTGTGTGTGTGGTTGGGTGGGTGGGTGCTTGTGTTCCTCCAAAGAAAAGCGATAACTAATGCTTGTCTCACAAAATTAACCTGGCAGTTTGTCTCGAAAAGAACCTTAAATCGGTTGTGAATTAGGGCAGGAATTGGCTGGCTAACTTTAACGCCTCTAAAACAAACTTCTCTCTATTAATCACCACAGGGATCCTTCCCTGCATCCCATTAGGATGTCTGAAGCCCAACTTCTCGAGAGCTCCTCTGCGGCTGCTCGGTCTCATGCTGTCTGCTGACCTGAGATGGAACAAATACATTGAGTCAATTGCATCATCCACCACAAAGAAAGTTGGCTCCCTGTGCCGGGACTGGCAATTTCTCTCCCCGGAATCGATCCTTCAAATCTACAAATCAACCATTCGCCCTTGCATGGAATATTGCTTCCCTATATGGTCTGGAACCCCTTCTGTTTGCCTCCGGGTTCTTGATAAGATCCAGAAACGGGTATGCAACGTAATTGGACCTGATCTGACATCTCGTCCGCAGTCGCTCTCTCACAGACGCGCCGTCGCCTCTCTCTGTATCTTTTACACATACTTTCACGGTAATTACTCCGAGGAGCTGCTTTCGCTTGTTCCCAGGCTTCATGAATTCAAGCGCCCTACGAGGCTGGCATCCCGCTCCCACCCTTTCACTGTTGAAACTGTTAAATGTAGTCGTCTCTTTTACTCCAATACCTTCCTATCTCGTACCTCTCGCCTGTGGAACTATCTTCGTTATTCCTGTTTCCCTGACAACTATAATCTCCAACTATTCAAATGTAACGTGAATCGACATCTCCAGTTGCCTTGATCTATCCACTATCCTTCTCCACATACTTTCCTCTATCACTCCTATCTGCTCTCGCTCCAAATCTTCTGTAACCCCATGCCTTGATCTATCCACTATCCTTCTCCACATCCCTTCCTCTATCACTCCTATCTGCTCTCGCTCCAAATCTTCTGTAACCCCATGCCTTGATCTATCCCTATCCTTCTCCTCATCCTTTCCTCTAACACTCCTATCAGCTCTCGCTCCAAATCTTGCGGGCTAGTGGCTTCTAGCCTTGCTTGTGGTGAAAAGCTTAAAAAAAAAATAATTTTTACAAATGACACTTGAAGCTTTGGTTTTTGTTTTACTTTCAAGCGAGTAGATAAATTTAATATTTTGATTAATTAAAATACATTGCTGTATGTGAAAACGAATTTAAATTAACTGCTATGATTTTTGTAGTGGCGGTGGGGGGGAGGAATCACTATAATGGCTGATTTTAACAATTTCGTACCATATTTATAAAACCTAAATCTATTTATTAATGCATCTTTAAAAATAAACTGTACTTTTCTGAAACGTCTTTTGAGGAAGATTAGCTGATTTAAATGTTTATTAATCGGATTTAAGCCAAATATTACTTTCTTTCAATTTAGAATATCACGGAGAAAGACTTTTAACACAGGTGTGTGTTTCAATGAGGCGCTTACAACTATCTCGATAGACATAGGTTTGGAGATTTTTCGAGGTGGGGCATTTACAATACCAGTTACATTATGGATTTAACGTGTACACCTTTATATTCATATTTTTTACCTACCTAGTAATCTTCAAAATGTAGGAAAATAGTGTAACATTTTCGGTACTTTGGCTGTATAATCTTTCATTCGAAGATACCTCTTGAGAAAATTACCAACACATAGTAATTGTTCCATATTTACGAGCTCTTCTCTTTCTATAATGAGGCGTATGGACGTTGGTATTTACAGAAAGTGACATCTTATTGCACACACGCACACAGACACCAACAAATATCTTTAATATACTGGAGATTGTTGAAGTGTCGCGAGATTTCCATTCGAGATAAGTAAATGTAGTTTCTATTTAATAGCAATATACCTAACCACTAAAAACTAATACAGAAGTTTAAAAGATTTAAAATTGTATAAATTATTATAATTAAAATTGTTTAAAAAAAATGAAAAATCGCTTTTAAAATTTGATTATTCATCAAGAAAAAAATTCTTAAGAAAATAGTTTACATAACTTATATTATTCATAAAATCAATTAAAAGATTTTCTAATTAAAAATTGAATTAGTTGTATTGCATTATTCATTTTACGATTCAGAGAGGTTTTTCTGTCAATGGAGGTCTTGTTCTACAAACAAAATATAAAAATTGATAATTTTCTCCGAGTTATTGTGCTCAGAACTATTATAAACATTAAGTGTTACAAAACTGAATTTCTCCAAATTTCATAAAATTAAATATGTGTGAGTGGGAACAGATATTAAAAAGTACATATATTGATACTAAGAATTTTTCATTTTTAAATCTTGAAAGTTTCTATAAAAATTGACAATGATATGAATTTTGCAAGAACTTCTAAATCAATGAGTTTTTCACATAAAAGGCGCTAAAATTCCCTATATTCATATTGGGTCAGCCACCAATGAAAGAAAACAAAAAAAAATAACAAAAGGCTAAGAAAAGGATTAAAGATATTATTTAATAATTATAATAATAAAAATCCTTCGCTTATTCCTCATAATTATCAAAAAGAATTTGACAAGAAAACTTTGTTTTATTAAGTTTGGGGCATTTTCCCATCATGTATGATAATTCTTTATCTAATCCTTGGAGGTACCTTGAAAATGACGATAGAAGTGGCCGAAAGCGCTTAGGAAAATAAAAAAATAAAAATTTTGGACGAATTTTATATTCTTTAATTCCTACAAAATGGAATATTGTTACGGAAAAAAGAATTTAAAATTAATTCAATCATCCGTATCGGACATACTCAATAAAAGAAGTTTGAAAGAAAGGTTTCTGTCAAAATATACATTACTATTATATCTAATATAATTATTTTTTGATTTATGGTTCCATCGCTACACAGGAAATAACATGATTCGAAACAGAAACTAAGATTATAAATTTAATTATAAAATTAAATTTAAAATCCATAGATACGCTCCATTACCATGCGATTTTTGGAATAATATTTATTCGTACAATAGTACAAAATGAGGCACAGTACCAAAAAGGGGATTGGGGAAACGGACGGTCTTCTGTCTTAATTTCTAAACACTGACCCAAACATACTAACAATAGTCCTACCACCAAAACAACACATTGTCTCCTACCTTTCTTACTACATCAACCATAATACCTCAATGTCTCTATGAAATCCGAACTAGTCCTCATATGTACATTACAAAGTCTGTGGGGCGAGTGGAATATTTACAATATGAATTAATACTATATACAAGAAAACAAAACAAAATAAGGTTAGTATTAAAAAAAAACAGAATCTATAAATGTGGCAGAAACATTAGTTAACTGGACGAAAAAATGCGGGATTATAATAGTATAAAAACATTAATTCATCCCAAGCGCTCACACAAGCACGCACTCATTCAAATACAACAACAAATACGAAAAACACACACGCGTAACGAAAGGCATCCCGCAATTACCAGAGAACTGACATCACTGACCACCTAACGAGGGAAGGGATCGGGAATTAAACTAAAGAGAAATAGGGACAGAAATAAAAGGGGACAATGATAATACAAACCCAAGCTAAGTTAAGAGGAAAAAGGAAACTAAAGATTCAAAATAAACCTAACTTACACTAATATCGGGACGGGTTGCTTAAGCGGCGTCAAAGTGCAACTCGAAGCCAGCCTCTTTCACTCTGCACAGTTGTGCAAGATTTACCCGCCTTTTGCCGAATTCTGATGAACGGAGTCGCCGCCTTTCCGTCCCAATCTTGACTTTAAGCTGATGATTAAAGTACAAGATCAGTTGGGAAGAAATGAACTTCACACCTCCAGAGAATTCCTTCTGACGTATCGACCCAATCACGACGCTCATAACACCTAGCAAGCAGTGCAACACATATTATTCAGCCTTCGTCAACGGCGGTGCCACATTGCTACAAACAGAAGAGGCCTCAAGGACAAAGAAATTTCCCTACAACATGCAAACCAAGAGGCCTTCAGCAAACTAACACATCAGTGCTACCAAGTTGCAAGTAAAGAAGCGGAGACCAAGGGCCTCGACTTACCCATCACAATGTTGGCAGTTTGGAGATTTCTCCAATCCAGCTGAGCAAAGTATTTTGGCGACCCAGAGGGCCCCACGCATCACCAGTCAGGTGAGGGATGTCACATCGTTATGGAGACTTTTTAAACCGACCTCGTCAATCAGCTCATCATGAACGGATGGCCTAACTAACACCGGATATAATGCCCTACGAGACAACGCCTGGACGTTGGAGAGGTCATCATAAACGGTCGGATCTGCCGAAACAAAGCAGGTCGCTCAGTCTGGATATTGGGCGCATAAACCACAATTCGGGTGGAGGTGGTTTATTAAATGATTTTTTGGTTGATGAAGTCGGGGCAGAGGATGAGGGGCACGGCGCCCCAGCGTCTTTTGTTTCTTCGCCCGCTTTGCGTCCAAATTCTCCTTAAATCTTTTGAGGTCCAATATTTTCTGTCAGCTTGGTTTGTCCATTTTCAGGGTGGAGGGTGCCGTTTTGTCATGAGACGCCGAGGCGGCGGTCTCAGAGTTGGGGAATGAAATGGGACTGTAGGAGTTTTTATCCCTGAGCTCATGCTGGGACAGAGACCACGCTGTTCGGTTCTTCACACTTCCCATACCTACAACACGCCATTCCCCCTCTTCCTGGGAGGCGTCGGTTTGGGGACTAATGTGGGCGAAGACCCATCCGAGGGATTTTTCTCCACCGGTCCGTCTCGCATGTAGGCCTGTTACAGGCGACGCTGCTTTAAAAGTCTCGGCCAGATAGGGATTTTGGTCGCCAGTGGCCGCAACTCCAGGGGCCTTCTTCCCTGGGCACGAGGAGGAGAAATGCCCAATCACCCCACACCACCAGCAAGTAGGTTTTCTACCGGTCAAGATGACCGGCATTTTCTGGCCGCAAAAATCCAAACAGTTGTCGATGGAGACGAAGGCCAAACGATCGAGTATTATATCAAAAATCCATATCCCGTTCAGGTTGTCCGAAAGAGCCCCGAAAATTTGGCCGTGCTGCATGAAAAATTCACCCAGGTGCTCTCCCGTTTCCTGAGGAGGAACCTCAAATACGGCCACACCGATCCTTCGCCGACTCTCGTATTCTGTTCTTAAAATGAGTTCCTTCGTTATAAGTTCTTTTTTAGTAATTTCCAGCCAATCTTCTGCTGTGGGCAATAGTACATCCCACATAAAAAACTCGGAACCTTTAATTATTCTTTGGGATTTAATCCCCAGGGACAAAAGTGATTTGATCACTGTGTCTTTCGTGCAGCTACAAATTTTGCGCGTACGCTTGTCCACCACGAAGACCGACACCATTCGCTTTTCAAATACCTTTATTTCTTGGATGTCTTCAAGGATCCCATCTTCGTTTAGCAGATAAGCTTAGCCCTTAGCCTTTTCCAAGAACTCCGCGATATTCACGATTCGGCGGCGACTTATAGCAATAGGGCGATTCTCCGTCTGTCGCCGATCTTGCGCTTGATTCGGCATCTTGCCATCACAGGTGTTGCTTAAGACTGGCATAATCGTTTTATTTTCAGAGCTTTTTGACTCCAGCTCATTGGACTTTTCTGAAGGATTTTTAGGTTTAACCTTTCCCCAATTCTTTGACTTTGATTTTTCCGTGGGGTCTGCCCTAGCAGCAGCCCCCAAAAGATCCCTTTTAACTACTGACCGACCCGCCTCGTCGGCCATTTTTATAAGGTAAATATTCACCCAGCCTGTCTTAAATGATTATTCAGTTCTACTGTAAAAAATGGAAAGGAATATGGGTGGGGAAAAACTACCTTCGTCTAAATCATTGTCAAATTCACCGACCAAACAAAAATCGCAAACAGACAGCCCTTCAACTATGCCTTCCACTTTGAATACCATATCTGGCAACACACCCACCTACACACACATAAGCACTCCTACTCCGACACCTTAACAATCTCCTCAAAAGAAGAGGAGCAGAAGCCCCGAGTTTCAGGTCGCAGCAGATAGGAGAAAGAAAGAAATCTAACCGCCATATCTCCCAGGGGAAGACGTCTGCCACGTATCCCGGGAACAAGCAGAAAGTGTTTTCGTTCAGACACAGGTTTATGTGCCCAATATCCAGACATATCGGCCTGTTTTGTTTCGGCAGATCGGGCCGTTTATGATGACATCACGTCGGGTAGTTTTAGCGGGGGATTGGAAAGCCATCCTTGACGCCGATATAGATCGTATAGGGTCAAATTCATATTAGGGTACTAACATCTGGGGCGTGAAACCTTTTCACGATTTTGTCGACGGGTTTCATATTGTTGACAAATACCGGAGTGAGCACACTCAGGGGGTAGATTGGACTTGAACAAATAGCAGCTCGGTTGTAGGGGTGCGTGCTATCTACCTCGGCCAAGTTTTTGTTAGGAGAGTATATGTAGGGCTCTTAGGGTGTCAAAGTTTCCATTACATAGTTTTTCGGATCATAGGCTTGTCCGGGTCCGTGTAAACTTAGATAAGCCTAAGGTTAGGATGGCTGGCTACTGGAAATTCAACTGCTCATTATTTGGTGAGCAGGTATTCCGGGATCAGCTGCTACTAATGTTACAAAGGGAACTGACGGGAACTGTGGTGGGAAATGCGTGGTGGGACGAATTAAAATCTAAAATTCGATCGTTTGCTGCCGATTTTAGTCGTCGACTCAATGTAGATAGCTTAGCGACGCAAACGGCTTGTGAGAAAAGAGTTGATCGGGCAGTTAAATCCCTTAAATACCATCATAACTTTTCTTTCAATTAGGAGTTTTACTAATATAAAGTTCGCTATACGGGTGGAATCCCTCATAAGGGATATTCTTACGTGTCTATATGATCTATTTAAATGCACTGTGCGATGGGTAAATTGTCACCATATTATAGATTTCATTTTACGCATTTTTAATTTTTTTTTTTTAATGCATAGTATAGTTCGGCACCGTTTGTGAAAAAAAGAGCACAACTCTGCCAGAAATTTGGAAACGCCATGCTGTAATGCTTGGCATTCGCGCTGGAAGCTCCAATACGAACATTTCAGAGTGTTTGGGTGTCTGTTTGGGGAGATTGCAAAGGATTCGGAAATAGTGTCTACTAAACGCTTAAAACACTTAATTATCCTGTAAATAATATTTTTAACCAGGTACTGAATGAAATAACTTGGTCAGTGAAAATATGAAATCTACAATGCACCTGAAGTTGGGATATATAAGACTGACTGGATGATTCTGATGCCAAAGAAATATTTGGATAAAATGTCTAGAAGTTTAAAGACCAGAATTAACGTTTTAGAGTTTAATTGTGATAAGGCTTCAACGTTCGTACTACCAAAATTGGATTAAATAAATTAATATATAATATTATGCAATAATATAATATACAAATAATACTAATACGTGATCAGCATACACTTAATCCCCAACATGTGGACTTTTTATATCACCGATTTTCATAAATTTAGGATAGAAAAATGGCAAATGATACATCTTCGTATTAGGCATTTTTCCTACATTGTTCATATTCGTGATACAATTAAAATACACTGATATTCCTAAATGTAATATCAATGTAAATTAAGGTAACAATTAGAAAACTGAATTTACATTCAGACGATGTTAGCTATACACTTGATATCGAAGGCACTAATAATAACAAATAAAAATAGAAATATTACTTAACAATATATATACACATAAATGCAATGTCAGGAATTACACACGCGACGTCTCCACAATGAAAAAAATATATATCCCAATTCTTCCCATTCCCAATTTCTCTGATGAAGCCAAATAAATTGCGTAATACACACCCCAATACCCCCACATATATATATATGCATATATATATATATATTGATGCATGCTTCATTAAATAATATAGACAAGTTTTGTCTATTTATTTTAAGTTCCTTTCATAATGTCTGATAAGCTTAATAACATTATCATTGAAAGACAAGAGGAAATCACCATATTGATACCAACGGCTTCCAATACTTAATACTTCTCGTTTTCACTCTCGCGTGGTCATGTGTGACGAGCTGCGACGCAATTTTCGCTTCTGCGTCTCGTATACACGAATTTGTCGTTGCTTTGAATTTTTTCATTATTGATTCGTCCGAGTATTGTTTGATATATTGAAATGTA